>JAASFQ010000767.1:0-14760 GCA_023333845.1 Globisporangium polare | reverse complement strand
CGCTGGTGTCGACTGGAGCAGCCTGCTCGTCGTGAGGCATGTCGATTGGGTGGATCTCCGTATCCTGCATCATATCTCAGGCTCCGCCAAGAGCTACGAACGCTGGAGCTTAAGGTCGACTTGGCCTGACGCGCGCGGCGGATGCAAGTCTGGTGGGACGGCGTGCGTGGCACAAGGCAGATTGCCAGCTGAGCTACTGGAGCGAGCGAAGCCAAAGATCCTGAGCTGTTACGCATATCCTGCGCGCACGAGTCGCGCGTAACGAACGCACACAGTCAGGTCCGTGTAAAACGGATGTCGACGAAGCGTCGCACTGATGAGATCCTCGCTCACTACCCTCGACAGTGTTAGCTCATGATGACAGCAGAAGCTCACTCACAGGTTACTGAACTGTCGCTGGAAGTTCTCAACGTTGGCAGCGACTGTGGCGTCCACGTCGCTCGTGATGTCCACTGAGATCTGGGACTTCAGCTGCACCAAAAAGGCCTTGCGAGCGTGGTTCAAGCGCTGCGCCAGCTCTGCCTTGGCGCTTTTGCTTTCGCCACTGGTCGGTTGTCGCGAAAGCACCGACGAGATCCATTTGCGAAGCTGGAGATCTACACGATGGACGACGTCCTTGCGGGTCCGCAATTGGTCTTGCGCCTAAACAATGCATCCATAGTTCCCATGAGCTAAGGTGGTCAGCAATAGTCTCACGATGCACTATGTGCTGTGAAGGTACGACTCACTCTTTGCAGCTTGTCCTCTTCGCTGAGAGCGACGAGTCGGCGCTTCTCCTGTAGGATTTCGGTCGCATTCTGCGCCAGCTGCGCTAGTACCTCAGCGACAGCGCTGATATCCAGCGCGTCGTCCACTGAGAGAGTGACTGTGTTGCGCTCGAACGGGTGCTGCCTGCTGTCGGGGGCTTCAAACGCACTCGCCATTCGCTCAAAGACTGCATCGGGGACGCTCTCGGCGCCAATGCGTGCTGCGTTCCGCTTACGACAAAGCTCGACTGGTGTGTTGACAAACAGGATCCCAAAGCCGCAATCGACTGGCAAAGCAAGGAGAACGAAGACACACACACACACAGACAGTCAGTATCACTTGGCTCCCAATGAATGCTGCGGGCGACGAGCTAGCTTGTGCACCTTCGGTGGCGAGACGCGCAAAGCGCTTACGAAGACTCCGCAACTGGAAGTTGTCGTCCACGAGCAGCACCACTCGCTGTCCACTCGCAGTGGAGCTCTCTTGTGCTTGCGCCTGTGAGTTCCGCACCCGCTCCGCCATTTCTCGCTGGCACCGCTTCCACATCACAGGATCGAACTCGTCGCCATCCACCGTATCTGCGCGGAAGAGGTCGTCGAACGAGAGACGCTGCAGTCGCCAGTCGCTAGCGGCAGCACTCGCCACTACTGCCTGTTGCTCAGCAGCTCGACGCGCCAGCGTGGTCTTCCCAGCGCCAGGGAGTCCGCACACAAGGAGGAGCAGCATCGCAGCCGAGTGAGCTCGTCGTTGGGCTGTCAACATTTCTTCCAGAACGAGATATGGACTGTTCCATAAAACGGATAGAGATGGTCCGGAAAAGGGACCTTGGATGATCACGAATCGAATAAAAACGGTCCAGCATTATAAGCACACCCTGTCCAAATCGGTGTCAAGATTCCATCCTCCAATCGTGAAGAAAAACCACAGCTTCGCTTGCGATTTGTGTGTCCAACAAGAGCACACCCGACTTTGTCACCAAACATCCGAAACGCATGTTTACGAGTTTGTCGGTGTGTGTGGCCCACACCACTCGATTTTAGCCACATGTTTGTGCTTCGTCTTGAGTGCGTATCGAAGTGGGTGGCAGCTGAAGACAAACACTCGCATTCTCGACACGCACTCGACGACAACCTTCATTCCCGACTTCAGCAACAACAGGCCACACGCGGCGCAGTCCGAATCGCTCGAGGTCATTCACTGCCTCGAGTCCAGAAACGGGCGCGGACGGATCCTGCTCCCACCTGGTCGCACAATAGCAACATATGTATCACACGTTCACGCCGCGAAAGCTCACGCAGACACTTTACCTGGTGATGAAGGGGGCGACGGAATCTCAATGCCAAACGTCCTCTGGGGCTGCTTGAAGAACGCGGCGACAACCTCTTCGGCCGAGAGTTTCGAGGCGCACATCGCCGTGTCACCGATCAGAACGCCCTCGAGCACCGGCACTTGCTTCGCAAAGTAGGAGTTGAACAGCAGCGGGAACGCGATGTCTCCTGACGCTGTTGGCGTAACTAGTTGGCCGATGAAACGCGCGTCGCGCTGCCAGAACACGTCCGGGAACTGCACGAGCACCTTCAAGTACTGGCCCATCTGCGACCGCTGGATCGCCTGCTGATTCTCCTGAGGCAACGCTGGCGTGAAGCTCAGCTCGCCCGCCTTCAGCAAACCCAACGCCGACGTGACGATGACAAAGTCCGCCTTGATCATGCGGCCGTCCTCGCACTCAATGACAACGCCTTCTCGACTGTCAGCAGCAGCGCCTTGGGGCGCAATGGACTTCACCAGAGTGTTCATCTGAGTACACTCGGCGATTGGCTCTGCCAGACGGTCGACGAAGCGCTCCATGCCGTCAGGCACAATGCAGTGCGGACCAGGATCGTCACTGGAAGATGTAGCAACCATCAGTCGGTCAGTCAAGACGATATACAGCCATTGATATAGCACAAAAGTTCTCGGCAACGTACCCAGGTGGTGCTCCCAGTAGCCGTTGCCCAGCGCCACGGCCATGGGGTTAGCGTGCCGTCCGCCGCGCCGCTGTTGCACGCGATCATGACGTTGCGGATGCATGCGAGCTGGCACACGGTCTGGACCGCGACTGCCGCGAGACTGGGCGGGAGTGCCGACCTTTCTTGTTGCGCAGCCATCCCCAAACGCGCCGAAAAGAAAGGCGTCCTGTCTTTCTAGAGGGAGCGCGGGTGTGGCTCGGTTGTTCTTCATCCCACCGTCGGATGGATCCACTTTGTAGCAGCTGTGGTGTCGCCCGCCGAGTGTGCGGGGTCCACCCTGACTCAGACAAGGATCTGAGAGCGGGGCATGAGGTGAATTGGAAGGTCGGATTGATTCGATCGCCTCCAGATGGTGCTCGGGTTAAGGTGGCAACAAGTCACAGTGTGAAGCGCTCACTCGATTCGCTCCTCTACTACTGTATTCGTTCACGCAGTGCACGCAGCTCCCTCCACGCGTCATCGAGCATTCCCGTTTGGTCCAGTGCGCTCTTGGGGGCGTGCCGCCTTCTTAACAGTCGAATAAATACTCAGGCGATGGCGACGCTGGGGCTGCGTTGCCTTTGGCGACTCGGCTACTGGTAAACTGGCCTGCGCTTTCTGCTCTCGCACGTTCACAGACGCGCGTGGTCGCCTTTTATCTGTGGGCTGCCGCCGACGGACGGACGGCTTTGTCGCGTTCTGACCCGTCGCTTGAGCTGTCGACGAGCTCGCGGGTGGTTCTGCAATGGTATCCGTCTTTGTCTGCTGCTCGGACTGCGCTATGTGGTTACTCTTGTCTCGCTGATCGCTGGTCACCTTGTCTTCAGCCTGCGCAATTAGCACACAAGTAACAGCCTCAGTACATGGACGCATAGGTAGAAGATAGCGACACGCGCACATACGCCACTGTATCAAAAGGTGTACAAGACACTCACAGTCGTGCTTTGAAGGCGCTTGGTGAGCACCTCGATCCTCTTTTCGATCCGCCGCAGCTCGTGCTGCTGTGCGCGAGACGCCCTCCAATTGGTGAGCTGTTCGGGCGCATCGTAGATCACGAACTGCAGTGCGAGCGTGGCGGCGGGGAGCAACACGTTGAACACGAGGCAGAGGCAGCCGAAGAGCGCGAGGAACTCCTTCGCGAGCCCCCACATCGACGTGCCGAGCGCCATGCTCGTGCTTGAAAGTTGAGAAGTTGCCGATTGTGGTGAGTGCCACGAAAAAGAAAGCGTTTCTTTTTAGGAGCTTTTTCTTTATGATTCAAATAAGAAAGCCAATTGCGCAAGGAAATGGTTCTTCTTAAACCCTTATTCTCACACTTGACAAAACGAGGCTCGATCTTTGTTCCTTTCTTCTTCTTCTTGTTTAACCTACGCTGCAGCCAACGTCGCGAGGCCTTGGTGGTAGCCGCCCTGGAACGCGGGTGGCAGCTCGGTGCTCGCGCCCAGACTCTCCAGGATGTGCTCGAGTCGACCGACGATGTGATCGAACGCCGGGCGGTCCTCGGCGTTCGACCGCCAGCACTCGGTGATCAGCTCGACGTACTCCGCGTCCACGCCCTCGGGGATAGGCGGGCGGATGCCCGAGTGGATCGTCTGGTTGTAGAACTTGATCGGCGCCATGCCGATGAACGGGTTCTGGTTCTCGTCCGCGATCATCTCCCACATCACGATCGCAAAGCTGTGCAAAGCAACACAGTTCCGCACACGTCAGCGTCACTGACCAACAGGACTCAGCAATCCGCAAGATGAATTTACCTCCAGTTGTCGGCTTTGAAGGTATATCCGAGGTCTTCGTCCAGCAGCACTTCCGGCGCGACCCTGTTTCGACGGCACATTTAAAACACACACACACACACACACAAAACAGAGTCAACATTACGGTGACTTGCCTTGAGAAGGAGATAAGATGACAATATAAAGCACATCAACGCACCATCCGGTCGTGCCGCACTGCGTGAACGCTGTGTCGTTATCGAGGACTTTGCTGATGCCAAAGTCCGCCACTTTCACGCGCCAGTCGTCATCGACCAAGAAGTTGTGCGACTGCGGGCATATTGCATGATAAAAGAAAGAAGCAAAGGTCAGCAAAGTCCGATGCAGATGTCGAGTTCAAGTGAGGTTCGCAACGGCTGCTTACCTTGATGTCGCGATGAATGATGCGCTTCGAGTGGAGATACTGGATCCCTCTTGCTGCATCCAACATCATCCGCACTTTGAACTGAAGAGCAACACATAAGCAAGTGGGAAAGTGTGAGCGTCCTCTCGAATCATGGCGACAACAGTGAGCTGGTGCCACTTTACCTTCCACGGAATCGTTTCGAAGTTGTTGCTGTGGATGACTTCGTACAAGCTGTTCACACACAAACAAGCCCACGTGAAGTCCATTAGCACACGATCAACATCAAAACAGCGGCACGATGACACGCACGATAATGTTGTACCTCTTCCGCGAGCAGTACTCGGTCAGTATCAGCAACTTCGGGTTCGTACATGCTCCGATGAACAGCACGATATTTGGGTGCTTGAGCTTTCGCAGCATGGCGACCTCTTGGGTGTAGTCGCCCAGGATTTTGTCAGTGAGACGGACGTAGCGGAACGATTTCACGGCAACCTACACAGATGCACAAAAAACAATGTGAGCACCTTTAAGATTCAGACAAAACCGAGACACAGCAGTGCAATTTTGCTTTCTCACCTCGGCAGCGCCATTCCGACTCATCCAAACGCCGCGGTAGACGGTAGCGCACTTTCCACACCCCAGTTCGTTTTCCTTGCCGCCCAGGATGCGAATGCTCTCAAACGGGATTTCCAGGTACTGGTTCTGAGATTCGAGGACGCGCGCCTGTTTCTCCAGTGTCGACACCTCTTGCGAGAGTTCTTCCGAGATAGCAGAAATGGTCGAGACCGAGCTGGGCGCTTCCGGTTCTTGCTCCACTTTTTGTGTTGGCGCTGGCGCCGACTGCTCAGCCCTGTTATTCCGAGCATTCGCAGCCGCAATGATGTCCAGCAGCGGAGGGACCGGACGCATGTCTCGACTGGCTTTTCGGCGAATCAGGTAGTTGGTGACCGAGAGAATCTTCTGCAGTTCTGCCTCACGGGCTTCCACACCACGCTGGACTTCGTGTCGTCTCTCAGCAGAAAGACTGACGGCAGCAGTACCAGAGTTGATCTGTTCGTAGAGCTTCGCTAGAACCGAGCTCGCACCATTGTCCTTGTCGTCGACATGGATCTTGTCACCGTGGCCGAGACCGAGATCCTTCCGGAGCGCAGCGTTGTCATCTTCGAGCATAATCGCTTTCGAGTTCTGTCGAGCTTCTGATCATCATCAAGAGCCGTGGGCAAAGATTTCAGACACTGACATCACGTCAATCACGCAAAGCAAGCTCATACCGTTTTTAAACTCGTCCATCTGTCGGATCCACACGATTCGCTGGCGCGCTTCCGGAATCCCAATATTTGCAGCGATCTCCTTTCGAAGCTGCGCGACATTGGAGTCGAACGGGATTTCGAGACACACGGGAGGCTGCGAGTCGCCAGAGGCTTGGATGCAGACCTAGATGAGGCAAACAACAATCACTATGTAAGCACTAGGCAACACTTTGTAAATGAGATAGCGCACATAACGCGATCTCCACGTACCACACGGAGCAGCATGCTGTCGTTGTCCACTGAGCGGCGCACGCGGTCTCGGATCGATTCCTCCGAGATCTCAGACAGACTGCTCGCAAAGAAGTGCACCTAGAATACACATTTTTGCAATCGGTCAATTAATTCGCTCGACGAAACAGCTTCTTTTGTTCTCACAGCAGCAAACGACGAATTTCGTACATGGTGTGGGAACACGCGCGAGATCTCGGTGCTGAGCACATGCGCCGTCAGTGCGCGTTGGATCTTCGAGCTCGAAGAATTAAACGAGTCGCGCAAGTTGGAGCTCGGAGGCGCGTCGTGGTATGGACTTGACAGCGGCGTGTTCCACAAATCGCTCTCGTCGTCCGAGTTGAACCCGCTCGAGCCGAACTCGCTGCCCTGCCACGTCACCAGCACATACTTCGATACCAGTCGCTCCGTCCCACGGTGCAGCGGGATGTCCACGCGCAGGTAAATGTACATCGTGCTGCCTTCCTGCAGCACACTCGTGATGCCGCCGATGCCCTTCAGCGCATACAGTCCACTCTAACCAGCACACGAAACCACAGATAAGCACACGTGAGTCATGTAAATCGATAGCGAGTGTGAAGCGATCGATAGCTTGAGGCAACAAAACAAGCGAGCTACAATCGCACGTACCATGCCCTTTTCGATGACGATGAGCTTCTGCTTGGACTTTTCGTTCTCCATCGTCTCGTAGCCGCAGACGACCCAGTTGAACGGCGCGCGATCCGAGCGAATGTCCTGCACGGTCTGCGCGACTTCGGCGGCGAATTCGATTTCGTTTGAGATGTTGCGTCGCGACGAGCAGCGTGGTCGGCGATGCGTTGGCTGTCGTAACACGCTCCCCTCACTAAACGCAGAAAGAGCACAGCAGTCGTCATACCAACACACACACACACACATGTCAATACGTTGCACTGTGCCAAAAATATGTCACAAAAGCCATGGGTGCTTACATGAGCTCCTCGGGGCTCTGCAACGTCACGTGGGTAATCGCTCCCAAGTGTTTCTACAAAGAAAGCAATAAACACAAGCACGTCAGCGTCAATCGAGCACACATCACCTGCCATGCAAGCGCAATCCATGCACGATTGTACCCGTATCACGTGATTGAACTCGGTGAATTTCGTGCGCAAGTAGATCGGCAAGCTGCGTCCTTTCCAGCAGAACGAGACGAAGCTCGGTGGGAACGTGTTGTCGTCATCAAAGTCGACCCTCACCAAGCCATAGCACAGCGTGTTCGGCGCAAAGAGCTCAGGTGGCCACTTGGACTGGTCCGAGAGGTTGTCGTTGCCCGTCGCGATGGGCTTCATCGTGTTCCTGCTCTCACGAGGGTCCTGTAAGCCAAAAGATCCAACACCAAACATAGCAACATCCAACTCAGCGAAAGGGTACATCGGGCACATGCGGTGCATAGAGACTTTCGTATCCACGACAGCATCCGCATTCACAAGAGAGAGAGAGAGAGAAATCCAAAGCGCAGGAATGTACGAACCGCGAATGCAAGGATCACCCACGTTGGCGAGCTCTTCGCCTTGACGTTCTCGAGCACATCGTCCACCTGGTTGAAACAGAGATCCTGCGCCTTGACTGTCCGCACGAACGTGTGCGGGATCTGCGTCGTGTCCATGTCGAACACCGCGCGCCACACTCAAGTAAGCACGTGGGTACAGAGAGAGAAAGAGAGAGAGAGAGAGAGAGGAAGCGAGGAGGAGGTGTCGCTGTCTGCCCGTGGAACAGCGATCTCGGATCTGCGTCCAGCAAACAAACACGCGCGCAGTGTGAGCAAGTGAGACACCGCGCCGCAGTGGCAGACGAACACATGGAGACTCACCTGTTACGCGACTGCGGGTGGGTGGACGGACCGGGGCGAAGCGAGGCCAGGAGGATGGATGCGGCCTATAAATCAGGGCACCGCCGGCGGCAGCAGGCGAGCGACCGAGCGTGCTTGAGCTCTTCGTCGCTTTGTCCGTTCGCGTTCTCGCTCATTTCCGCTGCGCTGCGAAAACCCACAGCGAGATCACGCAATCCCATTGGCTGAAAAGGGCGTAGAAAGTAAACGAGGCTGACAAACTGTGCGTTGTTGCTGCTGCTGGTGTCCTCAGTGCAACACTTGCGCTGAGCTGCTGGCGTCGGAATGCTGTAACGAGTTACTTCTGCTTCCATGCGTCGAGACAGAAGGCTGCCGCTATTGGCAACGTAGTCGCGGAACCGGATGCTAATGAAGCACGAGAGTCTACGTGCCAGCTGGTCGGCTGAGCACCGAGCTGACTGTCTTGACATTTCCCCATAGACGCGCTGCGGGCGTTCCATCGGCTCGCGCCGGCTTCAACGCACGGCAAGGGCTTCGACGATCCAGTGTGTCCAGAGCCTTGAGGCACAGTTGGGCTTCTCAAGTGTGAAGACAGCTTCTGCGTAATGGGCTCGCGCTGTCTTCTCATCACACGTTTGCTTGCATCACAGCAAGCAGCGAGAGATCGGGACTTCAACATGACGGCGCTCCTACGCAGTATCGGGCAAACTCGATTGCGTTCCTTTCGCAACTTGCCACCGCTCACGGCTGGGCACCACCGAGAGTCGTGGTCCGAGAGCGCCCGCACTCTTCGAGAAATCCTTAGAGGCTGCGGCTTCAGCACAACGAGTGCGTTGACTCGTTCGGCTAGGGCTGGTGTAAAGTATTGTGCTGCAGCACGACACCACTCGTCAGTTGATCATACTCTTATGTGCCTGGTCATAGGATAGGAGCCAATCAAGCACGCAAATAGCGGATCACCAGGATCAAGAAGCGCATGGGGATAAATTGAATGTAGGGCTCTTACGTATACACTGCCACGCGTCTCTTCTTCTCGCTACCGTCGCCAGCATCACCAACGCTGCTGCTGCATCCGTGGACGCCGTCCGCCTTCCTGCGGCTTACGTGTAGTAGAGCTCCAGGCCCATGCCGTCGTGGATCTCGTAGTCTTCCAGCGTGATGTGGTCCTTGTAGATCGTGTACCACTTCTGGATGCGGATCTTCTCGGGGCGCGTGCCCACCTGCGCGGCCACGAGCTTCTTCAGGTCGCCCACCGTGTCGTCCTCGTTGCACTTGACGCGGATCTTCTTGCCCAGGCGGTCGTTCAGGATCACTTCGATCATCCTGTGCTGCCTGCCACCTCGTTGCTCTGCCTGTGCTTTTGGGTTGTTTGTTGCCTTTGCCTCGCTCTCTCCCAGTCAGGACGATGTCCCATTTTTAACGTGGCAGAATGGTTCATTTAGGATCTGCCACGTTCATTTGGGAGAGGGTCCGAATTTCCATTTCCGCACGCGCGCAACAGTTCAACACTCGAAAATCAAATGACCACGGTGGAGGAGCAGATCTGGCGCTTCCTCCTGGATGACGTCGCGCTCGATCTCTGCTTTGAGGTGCGGACATATGGTATGCAAGTGGTTGTCCAGATGGAGGTGCTCATGCTGCTGTAACATGTCGTTACGTCTTGCCATGCTGCTGCGTGTGCGGATTGCAAATGATAGATGCACCAGCAAGTCAAGGTCGAGGGCATGGACCTCGATGAGCTGTACGACGTCGAACCGATCGAACGAACCGGTGCGAATGCGCTTTAGTCATGCAGCTACATGCCTGCGTGGGAGTTGCTTGCCTACTAATATATTCTTTCTTGCTGTCACTGCTCAGAGAGAGCGCCGGTGACTGAATCGCAGAGCCTCGACGTCACGTGCCTGCGCTGCAAGCGACAGGTTCGTCGCGCCATTGTTCTCCACTCTATACACCTGCATAACTTACTGGCTCAGTGCTCAACACGCCCACATGTGCTACGTAGGTTCATGCATCGCGATATGCCTCGCATTTAGAGAAGTGCATGATCGGGAATCGCCGCCAAGCAGCGAATGGGCAGCGCCTGCCAACAGCAGAGCATTCATGAACGAATGTGCGATTCCACATGTCGATGTGTTGAGATTCATAATATGTGGTGGCGTTGTATTATACTTGCAGGTAAATGTACATGTGCATGAGGGTGAGTGTATGCCGAATGAGCGCTTCTACGGCTCATTGTTTCTTTGTTTCTCCCTCTCACTGTGTCACAGATCGGCAAAAGGAGGCATACAGCCAACTATCAGAAGGTCGGCAAGTCCTGATCAGAAAACAAGTCGTCGTCAAACTCGGAAAGCGGTCTCTGAGACGATTCAATCGCGCTTTGCTCACCCTCGCACTCCCACTGCACCTGGTCTTCTTGCGTCTCTTGAGCTGACTCGCCATCGTATTCAGCGCCACCAGTTGCTTCTTCGACGTCGGTTTGCGCTTCGCCTCCCGCTTCACCTTCGGCGCAGTACTCCTCATCGGCTTCAAACGGCGTGTCGACTTCGTAAGGCCAGCCCTCGGGCGGCGTCCACGCGCTCTCGCCAGTCTCGTGGTTGAACCAGAAGTAGTGGTTCGTGCTGGGGTCGAAGCCCTTCTCCCAGTCACCGAACATCTCGGCTTCTTCGTCGTCGGCGTCCTCAGCTTCTGACAGTGGGTTTTCTACTTCCGACTGATCAACTTCAGTGCTCTCAAAATCGCCTTCAGCGGTAACATCCGCGTCCACGTCCTGATTCTCGCGATACTCGCTTGTGGAACTTGGTTGCGGTTCTTCGTCTTCACGGGATCCAAAGTCGTCGATGGCGTCATCGTCAAAGTCATTTGCGGGTGCTTCAGCCACGTGCACTGGAACCACATGGATATCTTCAGTCTGAATCTGCTCCTCTTCGTCGCCGAAGATGTCATCCGAGCTGTCAGCAGCGGCTCCTTCTGTTTCAGTGTCGAGCTCGTCCAGTGCCGAAGATTCAGTCGTCAGCCACGCATCGTCCAAGTCCTCATCAGGCGGTGTTGGCTCCGATGGATCAGTGGCTAGCGCTGGCTTGTCTTCGTCAACTCCAGGCTCAAGTAGCTCCGCCCCAGCATCGACTTCGGTCTCACCCGCCGTCTCATCACCAGAGAACACGTCATCATCATCGTGGCTCTGGATATCTTCCGTGATGTCTGTCGTGACGGCGTATGTCGTCAACTTCGGAGAATACGCCGCCACTGGGACTGGGGAGTGGGAGGGCGATGCAGACTGCTTTTCGTCTGCGTCCAAGAAATCCAACGACGGTGCAGCGGTGAACGTGTCGTCACTCGTGCTCGGATCGTTGTCGAAAACCGATTTGTCGCTGGAGAGAAAGTTGAATTCGTCGTCTTTGTCATCGTCGGGCGGCTGAATGAGCTTTGGCTCAGGCTTCGGGGTCTCAACAGGCTCAGGGACAGGCGACGTCTCGGCTGCGCTCTCTCGGAAGGATACGAAATCCCTCTCTGGATCTTCGTCCCAAGTGTCATTGGCTGAGGCGCTCGATTGAGCCATACTGCCAGGAGATACAGCAGTCGATTTCTCCGGCGACGAAGGTTTGCGTGTCTCGACGGAAACAACAGGAAGGGCCTCAGGCCTATTCAGGTCTTCGTGGTGCTCCTGTACATCGACAACGGCCTCTGAAGTGTTCAAGATATCTCGGAGATCATTGATCCGCAACGATCGACAGAATGCGCGGATCGCGCTGGAACCTGGGGCGTGCGTCTCGAGCTTTTCCAGAAGTTGGCGCATGCTCTTCTTGACAACACCCAGTTGCTCGAACGCCTGCGTGCACTCGACCCCTCTCGCATGGTGCTCCTTGTAGTCTCGGATTCTCGCGTACATGGCGTGGCTCTCGCGCTCGTCCAAGATATCCAGCGCCTCGAGGCTGCCTCGGTACTCGACGAGCTTCCTGGTGTCGCTCAGCTCTTTCTCGCTCATGGTCAGCAGCACATTCAAGGCTGTCATTGCAGTGGAGAACTCTTCTTCGGCGTGGCTCAGGAAGTTTGTAATAGCCAAGTCCTGAAGGAACGTGCTCTCCTTGGCATTGCTGCCAGGGACAGTCTTGGAGTCCAGCTTCGGTGGGGATGGTGCGACCAAGAACACGAGCGGCTTAGGATTAGGCGAAGACGGTCGAGAGTTTGGCTTGGTACTTCCGGGAACGACAGGGTGCTGTTGGCTGTAAGTCGATTTCTCAACGCTGCTGCTCTTCGCTGGACTCGTGCTGCTTCGAAGCGGCTCAATCCGAAACGCGACAACCTCTTGGTTTCCTCTTCCCGGGGACCACGCAGTCGAATTCGAGCTCGACGTCGGACTTTCAGGGGTCTGTACTGGGAGAGTTTGCGCATTCACATCTGTGTTACCACTACCGGCCATCACGACAGACTTGGTTCGATGCATCCCAGTGGAGCTCATCGTCTTTGAGCCGGTCGCCGTGCTGCTCCGCCGCTGCGCCTTCTCCTGAGCAAGCGTTAATCGCTCAGCGACGCTCATGTTGACATCAAAGGTGGGACGCGACTTGCGCTTCTGCTCTTCTGAGAGCAGCTGCTTGTCGACCGGCTGGTGTTTTGGCGCGCTAAGCTCACTCGCGCGTCGCTGCTGCTGCTTCACCACCTTCGGATCCGCTGGCGGCGCTTTCTTCTTCACCAGTGGCTTCGCACTCGGCGGTGGCAACGGCGGGCCAAACGAGTACACGGATGTCTTCACTTTGGGTGGCGACGGCATCGCTTTCTCGCGCGAGCGGTAGCCGACTGCGCGACTGCGGAGCTCGTCTTTCTGCAGCTGCTGCTTCTTGTTCAGTGGCTTTCTCGGGTGTCGCGCGTCACTCTCGTCGTCGTTGCTGCCACCACCGCCGCCCCAGTGGTCGTCGTCTCCGTCGTTGTTGTAGCTGGCTCGGTTCTTGCGCTGGACCTCGACATCCTGAAGGCACTGGAGAATCTCGCACGCCTTTGTGATCCAGAGCGCGCTGAAGTCCGGAAAGAGGTCGTTCGTGTCAAGAAGAGCCCGCCCATGACCGACTGCGGCAGCTGCTGTTCCCGACTTGTCGCCTCCGTGAAGCCCCTGAAGCGCCATGGCTTTCTTCTTCTCCTTGGAGTGGAGACTCGCGCACGGGATGGATCCAAGGGACAACAGCTCCGGCATGAGGTTGAGGATGTGCACGATGTTCTTGCGCTTCTGGCGCTCGTCCGTCTCCACGATTGGGTTGCCGTCCAGGTCCAAGTGCGTGAGCATCTTGTTCAACGACAGCAGCCGCAGCGCGGAAATGGTCGAGATGAAGTTGCTCGAGACCTTGAGCACTTGCAACTGCACGAGGTGCTCAATGTTCTTCACGGTCTTGATCGCATTGTGGTCGACGTTGAGCGCCTTCAAGTCAAAGACCTTGCCGAGCCCCTGGATCGACCGCAGGCGGTTGTGCGCGAGATTGAGAGTCTGGAGCTTTGGGAATGCGCCAAAGTCCTCGTCTGCGAGCTTCGTGAGCCTGTTGTTCGACAAGTCAAGCACCAAGACGCACGGTAATCGGCACTACGCATCACAGCAACAGCAAACCAAGGCGAGTCAGAAATGAGGAAGGCACACACAGCAGATCAGAACATGATGACCGACGACACAGTACCTCTTTGAACAAGGCGAGGTTCGAGAGCCCGTTCTCTGAGAGCACGAGCGCAACCAGGTTGCGAAACGGGACCTCATTGGGGGAATCCTTGAGCAGCAGACCGCGTTTGAACTCCGAGTGGACCACTTTCGCCACGGACCGCGATTTCCCGTCCTTCACAATGTCGGACACGATCGAGTCCACGCGCTCTTCCTTGTCGTCGTCATCGTCCACAGGGTCGTCGTTGTTGCTCTGCGGCTCGACGGGTTTGCGTTGGTCGTCAATCAGACCCAGAGCGAGCTGGCGGCGGGCTACAGCGCCGCTTTCTGCTGCTTCGTCGCCACCAGCGCGATAGATCAGCGACGACAGGTCCTTGTCGGTGCGACTCGACACTGAGAGCTGGTCGGCTTTGTCAGCAGTAGTACTCAAGAGTGGCGGCGCTGGGCCATCTTCGCCGTCGGAGAGCTCGACAATCTCGCTTGCGAACGTCCCCGAGTCGATGCGCTGGTGCTGCTGCTGAGAGCCCGTGTGGGATTTCGATAATCCCGAACTATGTGAGGCCTTCGAAGAGGACGAGACGCTTCCAGTCGAGTGGAGTTCGTTGCTGCTGCTGCCTCCGGCCTTCGAAGCTGAGTCTTCATTGAGTCCATCGCCGTGAGTGTCATCGCGATCTGCTCCACCGTCATCGCTGTGCCTGGTGCTCGCCACATCGTCCGCTTCGTCATCAGTGAAGATGTCTTCATCCCTCCACCGAGGCGAATCGGAGATCACAGAGTTCGCTACCGAGCGTTGCGGCGTCGATTTTTTCTTCTCAAGGTCCTCGATGGTGACTCGCACTGCTGCGGTGGGTTGAGAAGGAGCAGCTACAGAAGTTACTGGTGGTGGTGCGGTGACTTGTCTTGGGGTCTCAACGCTGTCGATGAACTGCG
>JAASFQ010000766.1:0-14798 GCA_023333845.1 Globisporangium polare | reverse complement strand
TCCGATGCGTATTCTACAATGAGGCTGACAACACGCACACTTGCACTCTTTGGAACAGGACTCGATGATCACTCTATCCGTTGGTATGGACATCGGTGGTGGCGGCGATCTCGATGGCGAGGCCAAGGAACCTGAGCCTGACACCGACACAGTCGTAAGAGCCATGAGGTCATTGGCGCTTGATTACCAATCTAATCAGCTCCTTCTGGTTTTCCATTCATGCCCTAGTTCTCCACCGCAGCCCGTGGACTCCTCGAAGGTCTCATGGCCGCGATCCTGCTCTCCGGCTGTTCTCCTCACGTCGCGCAAGACGGTGGCGACCTCCAGTTCCCTCTCGACAAAGAAGCCCCTCGTCAAGACAAAGACAAACACGGCGCAGTGCTCAGCTGCAAGAGGAAGAAGGAGAGCGCGTCCAAGGCCATGGCGCACATGGGGAAACAAAACGCAACTGGGAACTCGCGGTCCCCCTCTCACGCTTCGTCTCGAGCCGCATCTCACTTCGGAGGCTCCACCACGGCGTCGGTACTCTCAATTCGACACTCGGTGCTTGCCATGAAGCTGACCAAGCTGTCGTTCCACCCGAGTCCGCTCTCAAAGCCCAGTGATCCGTTCCACATCGTGCCCTGGGACGAAGTTGGCGACAGCAGCGAAGTCGGGTCTCAGACTTCGTCACATGCGACGAATGCGACTTCCCCCAAGAAAGCCACCACCGATCAGTGGGGGAATACTACCACTTCGGAGCACTCTGCACGAACTATCACCTCGCGTATTCCCTTCGACTTCCACGAAGCCCAGCGCCGCGAAGAGATCTCGAACGATATCGACAACCGCGAGACTCGGCAGCGCATCGCGCGCGAAGTCCGACGCAAGGGAGACCTGAAGCTCAAGTTGCGCTCGCTCGCTGACCCAACAATGTCACTGGAGAGAGAGGAGCTCCTCGCGAGTTTAGCCAGGAGGGTGAGCTCGAGAGGCGGCTTTCGACTTGACACCCGTGGTGGGGACTCTGGGGTTTCGATTTCAACACCTGCCAGAATATCAATCTCAGTCAGGCGAACAGGCAGTACCGCGAACCTAGTGATCCCGGAGAACAACACGTTCCGGAAAGAAGACTACGACGGGCTCCAGTCCGACGTCGTGATGCTCGACAAAAATGGCGAGCTGCTTGTGGGCGAAAACTGCTTCTTGGTCGCGAAGAAGCCCAGGCAGGAGCTGCTCCTCGACCTCTTCCGCAAGAGCACGGTCGAGCCGCGCGTGCAGCTGCCATCGAGTCCACAGGAGCCATTGAGTGACTATGTTGCTACTGGTGACGAACCATCACCTTCGGTCGAGCGCCAGCAATCCCGCAAGTCCCCTGACCGGCCTTCCATTTCGCGCAAGTCGCCTGATCGCCCTTCGATCTCACGCAACTCGCCTGGATGTCGGGTCTCCAGTCTCGCGGTCCAGGACGCTATCTTCGACGGACAGAGAGGCTCGTTCGAGTCTTTTCCCAGGCTGGAGCTAGATCCGGAGAAGACGCCGCTCACGAAAGGTGTCACGTTGAAAGTCGACGAGGCAGTCAAACGGAAGGCTTCGGTCACGCGTCAAGCCCCTTCACCCCTCGCCAAAGATGCATCGCTCTCCCTATCATCGCCGACTGCTTCACAACAGAAAGCAAAACTCACAAACCCCACTCATTCAGCAACAGTTGTCAGCAGAGGAATCCAGGAGACCCGATCGAACGACCCTCTCGAGAACCAGCTCAAGGCGATGCTGCTCCAGTCCAAGCAGAAGAAAGATCTCCAAAGGAAATCGTCATTCCACCAACTCACCAGTCGCCTCGACACTGCTGAGGATCAGCAACTTCCATCTCCAGAGCAGCGCAAGCCTGGTGACTGCCGTCCGCAGTCCAAGCATCACAATGTAAGACATACTTTTGTGCTGCTGCTCGTTTCACGGGCTCACAGCACCTTTTTCTCACTGTTTTCACAGCAGCGGACATCGCAGAAAGACGTCCAGAACCACGCGCGCACCCGCACACTCGCAGTCCGCGATCGGATTTCTCGGAAGGCGCTGCTGAAGCCCGAGTTCTCCGAGTTTGATGACGACGTCGATTTCGCAGAGCAGGAACATCTGTATTCGCTGCACGAGGTGAGCAGACCCTGGCTTGTATTCGCCACTTGAGCTTCTTGATGCTGACAATTCTAATGTGCATGCATGCGATATTGTTAGAGCGGCGGACCGACCAGCTTACCGAAGGTGAAGTTCTACCAGCGCGAGTTCCCGAGTCCACCCCGTGGACACATCAAAGTCGTCTCTGCAGCGAAAGCAAGTGAGCTCATGACCTCGCCGCGATCCTTCCCGTTCCCGTTCACGACGCTCCCGACCGTGCTCAAGGCCAAGCGATAATGGAACCACCACCTCCTCAACACAAGGCAAACTCACGAGTGAAGAGTTTCTTGGGCAACCTGTGAGCTTGATTGTGGATCGTGTCTACCACTGGCGTCCTCTTAATACCGCCACCATGGACAGTTAACCCTGGAGCGCCGCCGCCGCCGCTGCCTTCTTCGCCGCTGCCGCCGCCATGCGCTGTCGATACTTCTGCAGGTCCTTGTCGCGCTTCATGGTCGCGCCCACGAAGGCCGTGAGGATCTGCGAGTTGAAGATCTGGTACACGAGCGTCTGGTTGTAGAAGAAGTTGGCGTTCCCGGACGCCGGGAAGAGCCAGAGGAACCACATCACCGGCAACATGCACGTCGCCACGCCGATGCCCAGCGCGTACACGAAGCGGTTCTCGATCGCTGAAAAATAGACCGACATAACCAGATGTGAGATGAGCAATCGGTTATCGGACCCAGATGACGGTTGGCAACTGAAGCACGTACTCATGATCGTCTTGGGGTGCAGCGAGATGGCCGTGAGGAAGAAGCCAAAGTCCCCGAATGATGGATAGGCCTGGAAGAGCGTGAAGATCCCGATGAGCGTGCTCGCGTAGGCTTGTGGGCGGTGTCTACACGATGAGCAGCAGCAAACGGTTAGCCGATTCACCAAATATCCATGAAAGCCACCAAACTCGGACGACGAGCACTCACTTGAGGCGCAAGTAGAGCGGGTAGACGTAGATGCACGGGTGGATGTGCAGCACAAAGAGGAAGTACGGGATGAAGCGGTCGAAGACCTCCATGAAGAAGTACCAGAAGATGCCCACGTTCGGCGTCAGGTCCGAGTACTTGGCGATCCAGACGTACGTCTCCTAACAACACAAAGAACCACCAATTTCACATTGGGTGACAAGAAGAGAGAGAGAAAGAGCAGGTGTGAGAGCTATGGAGTGAGCCCAACTCACAGACAGCACTACGATAGCGTACCTCGACGAAGTCCCACCCGCCGCTGAGCGTGTGCGAGAGATACATCAGCAGACTCAGTGCCACGATGAAGCTCGCAGCACAGGCAGGGAGCAGTGCCGCATTACCCTTTACGCGGCTCGTGCCCTGGTAGCAAATTGGTACCAACATGTGAAGATTAGTATCAACAGCGGACGCTGCGTCTCCATAGCGATTAACCCGCACCTCATGAGCCTTGGCGCTCAGGAGCAGCAAGTAGATCGGCACCAGGAGCATCGCTGGGTACAGCGATAGGTACGTCCCGATGGCCGTGCAGACCATCGAGGCGACCACAGCTCCTGCAAAACAAGTTGGTACCAAACGCAACGCAATCAGACACATGCTAATACTGCACCAACAGAGTATCAGCTGTCGTTTGATACTTTAGCATCGTACGCACCTTCCGAGGCAAACACAAGGCTGTAGAGCACAGCCAGGTGCGTGAGCGACACGGTCGCCATCGCACCACTCGACGCGAGCGAGTACGGGTTGAACAGGTAGCTAGCACACACACACGCACAAATGGCTTGTTAACTCGCCACCACATCAGCTCATGGTCACACACATACACACACACAGAGACATGCAGACGTACATGAATGCGGCCATGACGGGCAGGTTCTGTCGCAGGAACAGCGGCGAGACGGGGATGCGGTGCAGCCAGATCTCCTTGTTGTCCGCGTCCTTTGGCACGACGCCCTCCTCCAGCAGCAGCGTGCGTCTCGCGAGCCGCACGAAGCCCAGCGCCAGTAGCACGTCCACGCAGACGAAGAGCGCGCACGTGAGCGCGTAGGAGTGGCTCTCACTGGAGAGCAGCGGGTAGAAGAGCGCGAAGACGAGCGGCGGCTGGTGGAACACGTCGCCGGCGTACGGCGAGCCCACGTGGTCGAAGAGGTACGCGCTCTCGCGCACGCGCTGGAAGGACGAGACCGCGGTTGTGAGCTCCGGACGCGACGCCAGCGTCTGCTGCAGCGACGGCAGCGCGTATATGGCGACGCGCAGAGCGGCCCCCGCGCAGATAACGGCGATGAGCGCGCGCGCATTGCCCGCCGCCGCGCCTCTTGCGGAAGCTTTCGACGCCATTTTTCGATTGTGGAGTCGGACAACAAAAGATCACCGTTTGTGAAGAAGCTTAACCGGTATTCCGTCTTAGAGAGCGGTTTGCCATGACTAGAAGCCTAGATGTCAAGCTCAGAATATGTGTCGCATCGATCGACGTCATGCTATCTATCTATGATCTCACCAATTCGATTCAGCTCTTCGAGTGTTGATATTATCTCCGATGGAGATTGGCCTCAGAATTTGCGCTGCGTCATTTCCACACTTTGTGAAGCAAATGGCAGCGAATCCGTGGAAGCGCCCGGGCGTGCTGCTCGGCGCCGCGACCGTCTACGTGGGCTCGGCCGCGTTCGCGTACCTGTCGTTCTACGAGCCCAAGGCGGACGAGGCTTCGCTGGAAGAGGTCAGCGACGCGCGCCGGCTCCAGGTCTTCAACGCCAACGCCACCAAGTACGACAAAGGTGCGTCGCGTCTTGTGGGCCACACGCTCATTATTCATTGTGTTACGGCCATGCGCTTGCTTACCGTCGTTATAACGGTCTTTATGCGCATATTGTGACTTGCTGCAGACGTGGACTTTGACGAGATGCTCACGGGCATCTCGCTCATGCGACGCTTCCTGCTGCGCTCGGCCAAAGGCCGCGTGCTCGAGATCGCCGCCGGCACGGGCCGCAACCTGCCGTACTACGTGCCCAGCACGCAGCTGACGCTCACGGACTTTAGCGGCGGCATGCTGGAGCAGATCCCCGCCAAGGCCAAGGAGCCATTCACTAGCTGTGAGCTGCGCGTGATGAGCGCGAGCGAGCTGCAGTTCCCGGACGCGTCCTTCGACACGGTCGTCGACACCTTCGGGCTCTGCAGCATGGACGACAGCGTCAAGGCACTGGAAGAGATGCAGCGCGTGTGCAAGCGCAACGGTGACGGGAAGATCCTGCTGCTCGAGCACGGTCGCTCGCACTACGCGTGGCTCTCGAACCTGCTCGACAAATTCGCCGCCAAGCACGCGCAGCGCTGGGGCTGCCACTGGAACCGCGACATCCTCGCGCTCGTGGAGAAAGCCGGGCTCGAGGTCGAGACCGTGCACCGCTTCCACTTTGGCACGACCTACTACATCGTCGCGCGCCCGAAAGGTACCAACGCGACTGAGACCGACTCCATAGACGACAACAGCAGCAGCAGTGACACTGGAGCTCAATAATAGAAAGATGCTCCATGCTCCCAAGAGGCGCTCTTTCATGGTGACCAGGTGCATTCTTGATACTAAAATGAAGGGGACTCTTCACAGTTTGGTATCACAGCAGCGCCATTCAGACTTCAGCCGCGTTGAAGACATCAAGACGACCACCTGCAAAGCCACAGCCGCCACAGTACACAGCCATGTCGGAGGTCGAGGAGACGCTCGAGCGCATCAAGAACCACAAGGGCGTCGAGGGCTACGTGATCGCCGACCGAGGCGGCAACGTGCTGCGCCGCCACCCGCAGATGCAGCTCGCCGAGGCCGAGAAGTACGCTGCGTACATCAAGGAGCTGACGACCAAGGCGCGCGGCGTCGTGCGCGACCTCAACCCGAAGAACGACCTGCAGTACATGCGCATTCGCATCAAGAAGCTCGAGCTGCTCATCGCGCACGGTATGGTCCATGAATGCATTTGATACTTTAGTACCAGCACATTTGGTACTTATTGAGCTGTACCTTGTGTTGATGATACATAGAGAAAGAGTTCCTCGTGGTCGTGATTCAGAAGTGGGCGCCAGCGAGCGCATAGCGAGAGCGTGTGAGTATCAAGACCAAGCAGCAGCAGTAGCAGCAGTACAACTACGACTTCATTACGTATCGGAGCCTATACATTAGCATTGCGGTTGATCAACGAACTTTCTTCTTCTATTGGATTGGTTGCTTGCCTTGAGACGCTTACGTTTGAATTCGGTCGAGGCGCTTGGTCTCGAGCTCGAGCATGCGGTCCCACGCGGCCTTGGAGACCACCTCTTCGCCGTGGCTGAGCGCCATGAGGCGCGCGATGCGGAGCCACCGGTGCAGGTCGTCCAGCTGTTCACAGAATGCAGAGCAGCACAATGAGTATCAGAGCTACGCCTCGAATCAGCATGTCCACCCATTTCCACACACAGGCGTGTACGTACCGAGACTTCCTGCTTCGCCTGGCGACAGGCCACGTAATGCTTCTCGGCGATCTCGGCCTGTTCGTTGCCGATACTGACCTCGAGCGTCCGCAGCACGCCGATGAACACGCGGAACGCCTCAATCAGCTCTTGAGACTCCGTGGCAGCCTCACTTGAGCTGCTGCTGGCTGCTGGTACAATCGGGATCGACACCGTCACGGGCAAGATGCTCTTACCCTCGGAGACGCTGACCACCGCGACGTCCTGCGGGAAGTCCATGCTGTAGTACTGGAAATCGTACGGCAGCAGCATCTTGTCCACGAGCGACTGGAGCGCGCCGACGTTCTTCACTCCCTGGTCGTTCAGCTGACCGGCGGAGAGCGTCGTCTCGTTCACGAGGAGCACCGTACCATGTGGCACCTGGAGCACACCGCCGAGCATCGCGTCGCTCTCGTAGTCCTTGTGTGGGATGAACTTGGACTCGTTCAGCGTCTCGAGACCGAGGTCCACGGCTGTACACACGGGAACGAGCGAGCGCACCACAGCGCTTATGCGGTTCACCTTGAGGCTCACTTGATCGGTAGTGAGCGTGTTTCCGAGCGTGAGGTTCAGCGACAAGTTGCCCAGCGGGGTCGTCGGGTCTGGACGCGAGTACACCCGCGAGAGCAGGCAGAACAGCAGGTACTCGGCTGCCAAGACGTCGCCGTCTAGAGCCTGAGCCAAGTGCTCAATGAGCTGCTGGCGAACACTGCTGAGCTCCACTGGAGCAGCAGTCTCTGGCGCCAGTTTCTTCCATTCACTGGTACAAAAGCGCTTCCTCTCGGCGTTGCTCTGCTGGAGATGCGTGTAGAAATGACGAGGGTGGTGTGGCCGAACGTGGTGGAACGCGCTGATCGCCGCCGCGTCGCAGCAGTGGACCACCACACCCGTGCGCTGTCGCTGCTGGATCTCGTCAAAGACGTCCGAGATCTGCATGCGCTGGAGCTCGTCCTCCGTGAGCAGCTGGGTCGCGTCTGCTGTGTTGTTGGACTTGACGGATCCGAGCACCAGCAAGTCGAGCACGCCGATGAAGTCGAACGCTTCGTTCACTTTGAATGCGTCCAGCGAGACGTCCTTGTACTGACCGTCGTAGACGTACACGTTGATCAAGTTCTGCAGAAACGGCGACTGCTTGGAGGCGTCTCCATCACTGGAGGCGGCGACGTCTGTCGCCTTGGACTTCTTGCTGAGCGTGTCCTTCTCGCCGCCGTTCGCAGCAACCGACGCTTCAGCAGCTACCGTCTCGGTTCTGCTCATATCAACGTCAGCGACATCATCGTTGGTTCGCTTGGTGCCTTTGCCTGCTCCCATAGCCGTGCTCACACCAGTGTCAGCAGCACCATCACTTGCCTTCGGCAGCCCAGCCTCGTACGCTCGCTGCGCCCACTCAGTTCTGTGCGGGAACAGCGCAACCTTCAGCGGCACGCGCTCCACGAGATCCTTGCCCACCTGCGCATCTGCAAAGCGGATCATATCGTCGTCGCTCAGCGCGTTCTGGTCGCTCGCCGCGCCTGGCGACAAGAGAACGAGTTCCGGGTCCTGGACGTCGTGGACGACGCCGCGGAAGCGCAGCAGCGCGCCGTCCGTGTACTTGCCCAAGCGATACGCTGCATCGTCGAGCACGGGGACAGCGGCGCCAGCAGCAGGAGAGGCGCCGAGCTTCTCCTCCGCGTCCCGGTACGCGTCCAGCAGGCGGTGCAGCTCCAGCATTCTTCTTCCGGTCGTCGTCTTCGTCTTGCTCGAAATTGCGTGGATGCCTTTTATTTTGGGCGAGCGAAGCTCAACCCCACCCAAAGTAACAGCTTTGCGTGCGTACCACTGACATCGGTACAAGTGTGGCACGGATGGTGTGCCACTGGAACCGGTACATTCGTGACACAGAAAGTGAGCTGTCATGCCAATCAGCACGACAAAAAGAGCCACGATGATGGTCAAGACGAGCCGAGCCAGATCGCGACGACGGTGATGTTGTCGTTCGAGTACCTGCGGATGGCCTCCTGCGCGAGCTCCTTGGCCGCGATCTGCACGTTCCCGTGGAAGCGCAGGCGGTCGCGGAAGATCTCGGCGGCCTCCTCGCTCGTCAGGACGTCCCAGAGCCCGTCGCACGCGAGCAGCAGGAACTCGTGCACGCGCGGATCGAGCTCGACTGTGTGGATGTCGGGGCGCGCGGTTAGCAGCGCTGGGATCTTCTCTTCCTCCTTCTGGAACGGGTTCTGCTGCACCGTCGCTGGGATCAGCGCCATTGAGGACGACGAAGAGGTGGATGGAGACAAGGCGCCGGACTTGCGACCCAGCAGCCCTTTGAACTCGAGGTCGCCGAACGCGCGCGTGATGGCCATGACACCGTTCACGCGGTTGTTCACGACTCGACCACCGAGGGCCAGGATGCGATCGCGCTCGGAACTCATCGTGAGGCGGTGATCCTCAGTCACATCGCGCACCTCGTTGTTGCGAAAGCTCAGCACAAGACGACAGTCGCCAACGTGCGCGACAATGGCGCGGATCTTGCCATCGACTCCGTCAGAAGGACTCAGGATCACGCAAGTGGCGGTCGAGCCACTCAAGTCGCCTTTCTGCAGCAAATAGTCGCATACGTACGTGTCGAGCTCTTCGAAGCGCGTCTGGAGGATCGCGGGCGTCAGCGTGAGGTCGTGCGGGTCGCGAAAGATCCACGAGTGGAGCTGCTCGTGCAAGATGTTGGAGCATTCCTCGCCGCCGTGGCCATCAAACAGGCCAACAAAGGTGCTCGTCGACCACTTGGGTGCCACGTCACCCTTGATCTGCGGAAGTACGACCCAGCGATCTTCCTGTGTGCTGCGTCTGCCCTGCAGAGAAGCCACGCCGAACTGGAGTGCGAGTGTCGATGATTCGCCACAGTATTCTTCCTTGTCGCTAGTTGTCGAAGCTGCTAAGTGGCTTGCCTGGATCCCCGCTTCCTCCCTCTGAAGATCTTCACTCGTGTGGTGGTCGGAGTTGGCCGAGTCTTGCTTGCGAGGCTCAGCTTCCACAGACTTCGTCTTGGTGAGCGGCGGCATCGACAGTGTCGTCAGCAGCAGCTCGTCGAGGAGCTGAGGCGACTGGGCTACTGCAGTCTCGTCATCGTCACTGGAGAGCGCGTCGTCGTCGTCTTCATCGCTGTCGTTCGTGTCTCCACTTCCACTGCCCCCAGAATCCGCGTCCGTCTCAAATCCACAGTCCCCCTGGTCGCGAGGTTTTCCTCCGCTACCACCGCCAGCGTTGGGTGCAGCTGTTGATCCCGTCTTCTTTCGCGAAAAGAGCTGCGCGCGGTAGTGGATCTCCTCGTTGCTGAGCATATGGTGTTCGCCTTCTTTGTGGTGGCCTGCAGCACTCGTGACTTCGTTCGAGGGATGCTGATGGTGGTCAGCGTGAACCTTGTTGCTCTGCTTGAGCTTTGGCGACTTGAGCTTCCCAGATTTCTTCTGCTCATCGTGTGATGGCGCTGCAGCCACTGGTGCACCACTTGAGACTGAGCCTGCAAAGCCGCCTTCAGTATGAGCCTCGTGAACCAGCAGGCGCTGGCGCTCGAGTATCTCCTGGCGCGCTCTCTGGAGTTTCTTCATCATCTGGATGCGGATGTTGACGATGATCGCGAACTGGTCCTTCGAGTGGATTGCCTGCTCGATCTCGTCACTGGAGACTGTGATCCTTGGGACCGCCGCTTGGCCTCCTCCTCCTGTGGGGTTCGAGTAATTCGACAGCGTCTCCTCCTTTGTGACCCACGGGTGGCACATGACCTCCAGCAGCGTCATACGCTTCTGCGGGTCCTTGACCATCATGCCAGTCAACAGATCCTGCAGCAGTGGGTCGATCGCAAACGGGAACACGAGCGGGTCATTCTGGATCTTCTCGAACATCTGCATGGCGCTCTTGGCCACGAACGGCGGGTTCCCGAACTTGAGCATGAAGAAGGTGGCGCCTACGGCCCAGATGTCGGCCATCTGACCAGAGTACTCCTCTCCGGAGCACATCTCCGGTGACATGAACGCCGGTGTCCCGGCAGTGTCCGTGAGCTTCTGCTTGCTGCCGTAGAGCGACTGGGAGATCCCAAAGTCCGCGATCTTGACGGCGTCCTTGTCGCCCACGAGGATGTTCTGCGGCTTGATGTCCCCGTGCACGATCTTCTGCTCGTGCAGGTACGCGAGGCCCAGCACGACCTGCAGGAACACGCAGTGCAGATCGCGGTCATGCAAGCTCTCCATGGCATTGCCTTCACCACTGGTACTGGCACCAGAACTACTAGAACTACTGGCGGCGTGCTTCTTCTTCTGGTGACTCAACAGATCGCCGTGCTTCATGTACTCGAGCACGAGGAAGAGCTTGTTCATGTTCGGGTCGTCCATGACCTCGTAGAGGCGCAGCACGTTCGGGTGGTTGAGCTTCTTCATGATGGCGATCTCGCGCTTGATGTCGTCCAGTTTGCTCTGCTTGCCCAGCTTGTCCTTCTTCATGATGTCGCGGTTGATGAACTTCATCGCATACAACTTGCCCGAGACCTTCTCCTTGCAGAGCTTCACCTCGGCGTAGCTGCCCGAGCCGAGCGCCTCGAGGATGATGTAGTTGTTGATCATCGTGCGCGAGTTGAGCCAGTCGCCGAACTTCGGCGTCGGGTGTGGCAGGTTGCGCTGTGGGAGCTCGGCGCGCTTCTTCTTGACCACTTTGGTGTCGCGGATTGGCGCATTGAGGGCTACGGTACCACTTCCAGTTGGAGCCCCCAATGTCATGGGCTGCAGCACGGGCTGACCGACAGCGACGACGCTCGAGCGGTACGAGACCTGCTTGATTGGCGACCCGACCGTCGGTGAGCCGATACCTGCTGCTGCTGCTGAGTTCTTCACGGGTGATGTGTTCCCAGAGGACACGACGAGCTGTCGAGACGGCAAGCGCTGCATCGGTGGTGGATGAGGTGATGGCTTTAAGGCATCAGATGGAGCGTGGCGAAAGGCTGTTGGGGTCATCGCTGGACTCACGCTCGGCGCTGGATGCATCGCGGGACTCCCAGGTACGGATTTTAGCATGTTGGCGTCTGTCTTGTGCTCGTGGGCTGACGGCAATGCCTTCTTGACTCGTACAGGGGTAGGCGCAACAGAGCTGTCCGCCACTGAATCGCCATCAAACCAGTCTCCGACGTCCTCGTTCTCGTCGCCAAAGTTGCTGTCGTCGTCGTCGTCGTCATCGACAACCAGTTGACTGTCTGCTGCGATCCCGATATCGCCGAGGTCGTTGGTCATTTCGTGCGTTGGACGGAACTTGGCTGGTGCTTTCTGTGGCGACGCAGCTGGTGAGTGGCTCGTCTGGATCGGCCCAGGCATCTGCTTCTTAAACAGCGTGGAGCCCTCTGCTGCTGGATGAGAGCTGGTGTTGAGAGCCATCACCATCTTGTTAGGCGAGTCGCTGCGCTGCAGAGCATTGGTCTTTGGCTCCACATCCACTGTGTCATCACCGTCAAGATCCCAATCGCCAACTTCGTCGTCGTCAGCGACAAATTCATCATCATCGTCGTCAACATCATCGACATCACTGGTGTGCGAGGACCCTTTCCCAGTCGATTTATTCGCTGCTCGTGGCGACGCGTGTTCATTCCTCGTTGCTGCTGCTGCTGGCCCTGCTCCGGCTTGTCGGAACGTGCGCTGGCTGCCTCCACTTCGCGCTGCCATTGCCTGCAGCGGCCTCGGGACTCCACGTGGACCACCAGCAATGACCCCACCGCGTCCAACCGTGCCAGTGTGGATCACCGGTCCAACTACCTGGACGGGTCCTCGATACAGTGGAGAGATGGATCCAGCAAAGCCACCTCCTCGACCAACTGTCCCCCTAGCAACGCCGAGCATTCTGTCGGGAGGAACCATGCCCAGTACCGGCATCTGCTGCTGCACCCCTCGCTGAGGATTTGGAGCGCTTGCCGTGGCTGTGGCAGTGATCGGCTGGAGCTTCCGAGCTCCGTTGAACGGCTGATGGTTCACTGCAGCAACGCCAAGTTGACCAAGCGGGCCAAATGGACCAGCCATGTTCTCAGCTGGTTGCTGATGTTGTGTTCCTCCAGTAGCTGATGGCGCGGCTCGCATCGAGTATTTAATGTCTGGCAGCAGCTTGGAGTGTTCGTGCTCCTCGGTCGTGATGGCGCTGCTGTGTGGCTCTTGTATCCTGATCTTGATAGGACTCATGATCGGGTTGAGCACAGCACCACTAGCAGGGACTTGGGATGGGAGTAGACCGACATCCGTAGCGGCATCAAGTGTGGCGCATTCGCGCGGCGAGGCCTCCGAGACTAGCCTCCCCGGTGCATTCTTAGTTCTCAGTTCTCGCTCGGGCTTGGCGTTCATCGCGAGCGCGAGCAGCGATTGCTCGCCCTTGAGGTGGCTCTGCTCCTCGATCGCCGCCAGGTCGATCTCGCGCCTCGAGTTGTGGTCTTCGTCCTCGTCCTGGTCCACTGTCGTGTCTGTGAACGGAAGCGCGGGCTCGCTACCACTACCACCTCCGGAGGTCTTCTTGCTCACGGTGCAGCCCATCGTTCATCTCGCGCTCAAGGGTGAAGATGCTTGTCACTCACGCCCCAGGCTTCAGGAAGCAAGCTGAGGTCCTGCGAAGTGATGGCCTGGCGCATTGTGTTTGAGAAGGCCAAATGCATCGGCAAACAGTTTCAGCAAGGAGAGAAAATAGCATTCTGCTGGTGATCTTGCGACCATTTCGAGAAAACCGCTTTCAAAGTTCTCTCGTGAAAAGTGTTGGCGGTCGATACGTGAGTTAAACCAGTCCGCCGGCCGCTACAGTGTACCAGTGGCGCTTCATGGCGAGGCAAACAGCCTCCGCAAGGAACTCCAGAATCAACTCACTACTTGCCTTCGTACCTCCGATGTCTCTCGAAAAATCAACCTTCAGCGACTTTTTTCTCGCGAGAAATCAGGTCTCGAAAGCTGACCAAATTGGCGAACAGTTCCACTGCGTCCAGTGCGTTCCTCGCCCTCGAGACGCTCTGAGAACTAGCGCTGCACCACAGACTTGCGACGAAGCAGCCAACACGACACACTAGGAGGTGCTGGTAACCGAGAGTCGGCAGACTGCCTCTGTCTCTGCCAGTGTTGAAATACGTGGAGCAGATCTCTCGGAGACTGAATGAAGAGTTCGCGGTCTTTAAGTTGCGCGCGCATGTGCAGGAGCGAGCGTACACTGCACCCACAAGTGAGCTGCAGGCACAGAGCTTCAAGTTGCAGAGATCCAGGAAGTCGCAGCTCAGATCGACAGTGCAAACTCTGCGCAGATCTCACGCCCCGCTGTGGGTGGCGTCGCATGCGTTGAGCCCCGATCGGCAATGTCCAGGTTGCGAAATGTCTCCATCGATCGCCGGTTGCTCATCAACGCATCAGTTCTGTGCGGTAGAGGGGAAGTAGTCTGGGCCCGCCTTGCAAGACGCATATCGTACGTCCCGGGTCTTCCTGTTCATGTTGACGCCTGGCGTAAGGATGTTTCGTCCAGCAGTGATCACTCTCTCAGCAGCAGCAGCCTCTCGGTCTTTCCCATCCAACAGGACGAGGAGGAGGACTTTCCCGACACCAACGGATGCTGAACGTCCAGCCCACGCGTTTTTCAAGCCAGACAGCTTTACCGTTAGCAATTGGGTGTGGAACTTGGAGTCCAAGCCACACGATTCGAGGCGATTTCAGGCAAAGACAGCAGCGAGCTGGCCATTACTGTTGCTCACTATCCAGACATGCAGCGATAGCACTATAATGTAACAAGAAGAAGAAGAGATGCAAAGCCTCCCATGGCGCATGCAGTGGCGTTCCGTATTACGGTGGGCTGAGTTTGCACCAGCGAAAGCTCTCACGCGCACTTGGATATCTTGTGGATTTCTTTCAGCAGCGTCTGGTGGGGCGGCCAAGTGGCAGGACTTGTCGTCATCGTTGTCACGTGGGCGAGGCGTTGCGCGTTAGCTAACGGGGGGAAACAAGCAAGCACGTGGATGCAAAGCCGTACTGTAATACTTTCTTGGAGCAAATCCTAGTTGACGTGCCAGAAGAGCGTGCCGCAAAGCCAGCAGCTTCGTGGCTTTTCGAGCGCGAATGCGAAGAAAACACGCCGCTTTCGTCTCTAAAATATACCTCGATGGTGTACAAACGAAAGGAAAAGCCGACGAAAAGGTCGATTCTGGCAGTTGACTCTTCCTTGCTGACTCTTTTTGTATGTCGGCGGGGGGGGGGGGGGGGG
>JAASFQ010000765.1:0-14804 GCA_023333845.1 Globisporangium polare | reverse complement strand
TTTAATAGAACACGTCGAACGAAAAAAGGGAGCCTCCATCAAAAATAGAAAACCCCGTTCGTTCGAGATGAAATCGATTTGAAGGGGAAAGGTCGAATGAAGGAGAAAGCCCGCCTCAAAAAGAGAAACCCATTCACGCCGGCGGACGCGAACGGGATGTCGCTCGCGGCCGCTTCGTCGTCGTCTCGGCGCATCGAGAGCCCCAGTGACGCCCATGAGCTACAAGCCAACACCATCACAAGCCACCTGAAGAAGCGCAGCTCGCTGGCCACGACGCCGTCATCAGCAGCAATCCGCAGGAAGAGCTCCGTCGACGAGTCCATCGACTTCAACCACCAGCAGCAGCAGCAGCAGCAGCACTACGGCGACGACACGAGCAGCACGCAGAGCAGCAACAACGGCAACGACGTGCTATTTGCAGCCGACGGCATCAACAGCAGCAGCGCCCAGCTGCCGCGACTCTTCCTGCACGACGATGACAACGACGACATCGCGTTCCATCACAGCGACGCGACGTGGATGAGCCGCGAGAACGCAGCAGCGAACGGCAGCTCGTCGATGTGGACGCATCTGTTCTCGTGTGTGCGGCGCTGCGTGTCGGCGAGCTCGCAGCCCGGCTTCTTCGACATGAATGACCCGGCGCGGCGCAAGCACTCAGGTGTGAACCATTTGCCCTACCGCTACCGGTCGCTGCTCCTGCTTGACGAGCAGGACGGCGGCGACGGAACTGCGTTCGCTGCTGTGCTTGGTCTTGATGATACTGACGATGACAGTCGCCGCGCTGACCACAACGGCGTGGCACGTGGTCGTTCTTTCCTAGACAAGGAGCACATGACTGAGCTGACGGTCTCGTTCCTCGAGAGCACGTGGGTCTTCCTGCTGCTGCTCGGTCTGCTAGCGTCGCTCGTCGCATGGAGCGTTGACGGCTGCGTGCTGCTCGTGCAGCGCCTGCGCACCGACTTCTCGGACCTCGGCGGCGCGTGGGTGCCCGACTACCTGCTCTACACGGCCTACCGCGTCTTCATCCTCGTGCTGGGCGTCGCGTGTACGTATTTCGTGTGTCCGAACGCCGCTGGGTCCGGAATCCCGGAGATGCGCAGCATCTTGGGCGGCTTCCCGTTTCCAAACTACCTGTCGAAGCGCACACTCATCGCCAAGTGCTTTGGACTCATCTTTGCGCTCGGTAGCGGCCTCTCGATCGGGAAGGAAGGTCCGTTCGTGCACCTGAGCTGCATCATCGCCCACCAGCTGCTCCGCGTGCCGCTCTTCAAGCAGATCCGAAGGTCGCAGGACCTCACGCACCACGTGCTCGCGGCAGCTTGTGCCGTGGGCGTGACTGCAACGTTCGGGACGCCCATCGGCGGCGTGCTGTTCAGCATTGAGGTCACGACAACGTACTACGTCACGAGCAACTACTGGCGCGCGTTCTTCTCCTCGGTAAGCGACCATTCTCTGGTATTTGAAAATGGTGATCTACTGATTTAACCTATTGGATGGCCTGTGTTGTGGAATGCAAGGTGGTGGGCGTCGTGGTGTTCCGCATGCTCAACAGCCTGCTCACGGGCAACTCTGTCTCTCTCTTCACGACGGACTTTGAGGTTTTGCCGTACAAATCCTACGAGATTACGCTGTTCCTCATCCTCGCCGCCATCTGCGGCGTGCTCGGCGCGCTGTTCGTGAAACTGTACCGGACGATCGTGAGCGTGAAGACGTCCGTCATGGAGAAGCACCTGTTCTCGAAGTGGCCGGCCACGCGCAAGTTCGAGCCATTTCTATACGCAGCCTTCGTGGCGCTCGTGTTCGCGCTCGTGGAGTTCCCCGTCGGCAGCTTCATGCAGCTCTCGCAGCGCCAGCTGATCGACGACATGTTCTCCACGGGCAACCTCACGAGCTCCGACCCGACCCATTTGTGTACGTGCTGCCCTTGAGATTGGCTGGTTTGAACTTGTGATAATGGACTCTAACACGGTTGCTACTGGCAACTGGCCGTCTATCTATTACTACAGCACAAGACTTTGGGCAGCTCTGGACGTCGCCGTCGCTGGCGCTCAACCTCTTCTCGTACATCTGCGTGCGCTTCTTTTCGACGGCGATGAGCGCGACGGTGATGGTGCCGAGCGGTATCGTGACGCCCGTTTTCGCCGTCGGCGCGGCCATCGGGCGGCTCTTTGGCGAGATGATCGTGTTCTTCGGCGGCGGCAACGAGCTCGCTGGAGGGTACGCCGTGGTGGGCGCGGCGTCACTCACGGCTGGTGTCACGGGCACCATCAGCATCGCGGTCATCGTGTTCGAGCTCACGAGCCAGCTGAGCTACATGGTGCCCGTGCTGCTCTGCGTGCTCGTGGGCCGCTCGGTCGCCGCGTTCTTCTCGCTCGACATGTACGACACGATCAGTCGCCAAAAGAATCTGCCGCAGTGGCCCGACCTGACCAAGCAGAAGTCCTACGGGCTCATCGCGAGCGACCTCATGCGCGGCGTGCCGGCCTACTGGGTGCTGCGCCACCAGACGCTCAAGTCGCTGAGGCAGCTGCTGCTGGAGACACCGAAGGACGTCACGCTCTTCCCCATCATCGACGACGAGAGGACGCTGGTGTACCTGGGTGCAGCGGATCGCGAGGAGCTCGAGTCCGTCGTGGAGATGTGGGGGCGCTGTCTTGGCGATAGCTCGTCAGAGGCTGTTAATGGGAGCAAGAAGAAGCCAAACGCGTTTCGCGATGGCCTCGCCGCGTACGCTGAAAAGAACGGCAGCTCTGCTGCTGATAATGGTGACAACGACACAATCACGCCGCGCTCGAGGCACATTGAGATGAACAACGAGCTCGCGCTCGCTGGACTCTCCAAGTCCCAGACGGCAGCGTTCTCCAACCCACAGACAAGCTCCACGCAAACCGTCGACCTCGTGAAACACGAGCTCCTGAACCTGGATGCGGGCAACTTCCACGTGCACCGCGACACGTTCGCGAGCCAAGTGATCCTGCTCATCTCGGTGCACAAGAGCCCCGAGCTCTTCGTAACGGCGCGGGGCAAGCTGCTGGGCGTGATCCACGCGTCGGACCTGCTCGCGCGCTCGCGAAGGTTCATGCTGTAGATTGGTGTGAATGAATGTGGCAATAGGGATAATGCACAAAGGTGGGGGGGATTTTATTTTTCAGAGGCATGTCTTCCAGTGTATCTACCTGATGGAAGGGCTGGCTCACTTGACGCGTCGAGACAGAGGTGCTGCACCCCCAGGTCGCACCGAAGAGTACGCCGCCGTCGCCTGCTTCACCCGCCTCTTCGAAGTCGCTGCTTTAGCATTCGCAGCAGTGGCGTTGTGCTGACGCGCCTTCATGGCCGCCGTGTAGAACGCGTCGAACTTCGTCTGCGAGGCCCGCGCACTTGCGTCGTCCTCTCTCTGGAGCGCGCTCGAGAGCTTCGCGGCCGCGCGGAAGCGCCGCGCCTCCTCCAGGTGCTGCTTCTCCTGCAGAAGCGCCTCGATCTGGTGCTCGCGCTCCCGGCGCATCTCGCGGATCATCTGCTCGGACGCGAGCCTGTGCGCCTTCTCTACCAGCTCGCGCTCCTTCACTTCGCGGTGCGTCTGCTCCTTCACCAGCTGGATTTGGTTCGCGTAGCTAAAGAACAAAACAAGCACACAATGCACAACGTCAGCACCAGCCAGTCATTTGCACCAAGACCGACAGGCATTCAAGAAGAACGTACAAGGTCTCCATGGCGGTCTCGCGCTCGGCGTGGTCCTTCTGGATCTGCTTGAGGATCGACGACGTCGTGCGGTGCTCGTCGCGCAGCTTCGCCTTCTCGAGCGACAGAATGTGCGTGAGCGTGTGGCGCAGGTGTTTCTCCTCCTCATTCTTGGCCTCGAGGCCGATCGCGATGCGCTGCAGGCGGATGTCCTGCTGGAAGCGCTGTGCTCGGATCTGCATTTATTTGGAAAGCAACACACACACGATGAGCTCTTAGCCTAGCTACAGGGCGATAGAAGAACCAAAGCAGACCTTCTCAACGTTCGCGGTGTGCTCGCCCACTTTGTACGCGCGCTCCAGGTGCTGCCTCTGGCAGTACTCTCGCTGAGATCACATAAAGAGACAAGAGTGCTTAGTGTTCGTCATCCAATGTGTGTTGGGTACTCGATAGCACTGCGCACCTGGCGGAGATCTTGGAGATGGCCCTTCAGGTAGAGCTTGTATCTCATGAACTCGGCCTGGGACTTTGATGCCGCGGCGTTGCCACGCGGCAGCAGTGGGTACAGTGTCGCCGCTGGGTCCTGCTGCTTCTTCACACGGCTTCCCATTGAGAGCTCAGGATCAGCCGTGGGCTGCGCTTTCGTTGCGTTCTTCTTGGTTCGAGGACTATGTCGAGCTTCATCACCTGCTTCTTCCTGCTTCAGCTCCTCTTCCCCTTCTTCCTCCTCTTGGTTCGTACTCTTCTTGTTCACTCTCGCTGACACCTTCACGCGGGAACTGTGGTCGTCGTCGTAGACGTTCGACGGTGAGTGAACCGCATTGGGTGGGACGTTCTGCAGGTCGACGATGCTGGCAAAGTCGCGCGAGACTTCGCCATCTTCCTCGATGAAGTGCACGCTCTTCTCGCTGCCGCCATTCGAGACCGACGACACACCGCCAAAGTACATTTGCTCTTCGTCTCCTAGTCCAGGACCCCCAAACTCTAGGTCACTGCTGTCGCCGCCATCGTCTTCACTGCCACTGCTCGCTGGTCCCGCATTCTGGCGCATCACTGGCACAAAGCGCCCGTACTTCTGTGTTTCCAGCAGATTGGCATCTTGAGCTGCGTGACTGACGTTCTTGGGCATCTTGGAGCGCGCCGCCTTTCTCCTCTCGGCACTGTCCACCTGCTGCTGCTGCTTCTGTTGGTGCTGCGGACGCGTCTCGAACGACTGGTTCAGGCGGCGCGAGCGCTTCTTGACCGCCGTGTTGCTGCTTCTACCGTCGTGGTCTGCATCAACCTGTCTCGCGGCTGTCGATGGCGTTAACCCCCCAGTACGAGACGTTGTCGTCGCTGCTGCTCTAGTGCTTCGAGTCTTCACTCCCTCACTCTGCTTGATGGCGCCTCCTCGACCTCGTGTTGCAGACAGGTCTCCACCCCTACTGCGAGTGATGCTCACATCGCTGGTCTCGTACAGATTCGCGTCGCCTGAGAGATTGTACTGAGCGTGAATAGCTTGTGACCTGTGCTGTTTCTCGAGCCACGACGAGCGTGGACGTCGAGCCCCCTCTTCGCTACCAATGCTGGCATCGCTGTCACTAGCCAAGCCGCTCTTGGTTAGCTGCACACGAGACGCTGAGCCCCTGGTCTTCTTCTTCTTTATGAGCCTCTTGACTGGTTTTAAACTGACCGATTGGCTTGCGCGGTTCTTCCGTTCCGAGAAAGACACGCCACTCGCTGATGACCGCGATGGCGGCGTCGCAAAATGCGCCTGCTCGCCTCTGCTGTTGGCCTCTTCGAGGATGCTGAAGACCTGCTCAAACATGCGCACGACCTGCTGAATGCTGCGCGTGTCGCCCGCGCAAAGCGACTCGCCCGTGACGTCGCGCACGTCGAAGCGCTGCTCCAAGAGCGCACCGGAGAGCGCGTCCACGACCAGCTGTGCGTTCGCCTCGTAGTCGGACAGGCTCTTGGGCACGCGCACGATGTGCTCGAGGCGGAACTGGAAGAGCTTCTCGTACAGCGCGACGCTCATGGACGAGACGCTCGCCACGAGGTCCTCGAACCTGGCGAACTGGCGCGCGCCGAAGCCGATTTTCTCCAGCAGCGCGTTCGCCTCGCGCAGCACGCGCGCTTCGTCGGCGGCATCTGTTGCTGCTGCTGATGGTGGTGGTGGTGGTAGTGGAGACGCACGTGAAGCTAGTGTTGCTGTATAGAGTTGCGTCGCCATCGCCACTGCTGCGGCCGAGTGGGAATGGCGCTCGCCTTTCGCTGCTGCTTGCAGGTGACGCTTTGCGGCGTTTTGCTTTTGAAACACACCGACCGAATCGTTCCGAGAAAATAATGAAAAAGGCGGGAAGAGGATCCTCGAAAACTTGACATTGTTGGTCAGTTCAGATACTTGATGATATATTCTCAGAAAGCAGAGCCTATTTAATCAGAGCATGCAAATGCCAAGCCAGACATCCAATAGGGATTGCTTTGACTCCTATTCAAATCACGCAATCCCTATTGGATGTTTGACTTGGCATGTGTATGCTCTGATAAAATAGGCTCTGCTTTGAAGAGATTGGAGCTTCCTCAAATGTCAATTTGTTCACACTCCGCCACGGAAGTGCGCTATTTTTGTGTGAGACTGTACCAGAAAAGTGTCCTGATTTACAACGATCGTGAGCTCTCGAACCCTTGCGAGGTCACCACCAGTCTCACGCATGCGTTGGGGGTTTCGCTGTTTTGCATGGGATGCAGAAGCGGAAGCGCGCAACGACCGCGTCTGTAATTACGAGAGAGGAGGATGCCGCCTCGGCAGGATGGATGGATGGAACTGTGAAGGAGCGGCGATGTCAACAGGTCGGTTTCGCATTCGCTTGGTGGATGCAACGCGACGCAATCGCAACCCGAGCGCGCGGGTCCGAACTGAAGCGGCCAGTTCATACCCCTCCCCTTAACTCACTGCTGTATCCAGAAAGGTATCACCGTGTGCGCTCAATGTTTGATACCGAAAACCTGATCCGCAAGAGTCGCTTGCGCTTCGGACAGCCCACGCTCGACGCTGAAGGTGGAAAGCGCAGACACTGCATCCGGAGCAAGACTGGGTCGCATTCCTGCCATCGACTCCTCACCAATCGTAAGCATCCCAATGCTAGCGAGCGGCTCGCGTTCTCATCTCACGGCAGGCTCGCGGACACGAGATCAAAGTCACGAGAAGGAAGATCGGACTTGCTGACGCGCCAGGGTGACGCACGGGATGTTTGTGATTTGATTTGCTGAAACTGCAAGACTTGTCGACGAAGCGTGATTGCGTCATCAGAGACCATACAAAAACAAGTCACAACAGTCAACAGCCAGTCAGTTTCACTAGTGTGACGCAGCAGCACACACAGCCCAAATGGCGACACGTCCTGGACACACAACACCAGCCGGCGCGTTGATGGCCTGAGCGAAGAGAGAGGAAGACCACCTGTTGCTCACTTCCCTTTTGCACGCGGCCTCGAGCTCCCTCAGCGCTCACTCGCCAAGACGCGCTCAAGAGCTCACTGCACCCACCGCCACGATGACCGAGAAGCTCTTCACGCCGCTGACGCTGGGCGGCAAGAACCCGATCGTGCTGCAGCACCGCATCTCCATGGCGCCGCTCACGCGTCTGCGCGCTGGCGCCGCTGGCGTGCAGCCTGACATCGCGGCAAAGTACTACGGATGGCGGGCTGATCATCGCCGAGGCCACGAACATCACCCCCACGGGTCGCGGCTACTTCGGCTCGCCGGGCATCTTCAGCCAGGACCAGATCGACGCGTGGAAGGTCGTGAACGAAGCCGTGCACGCCAAGGGCGGCAAGATCTTCCTGCAGCTCTGGCACACGGGGCGTGTGGGCCACCCGAAGAACCAGCCGAACGGCGAGCTGCCGGTCTCGTCGAGCGCCAACATGTCCATTACCGGCCAGGGCCGCATCCCGACCCCGGACGGCCGCGAAGCCTTCGTGGCCCCACGCGCGCTCGAGACCGAGGAGATCCCGCTCATCTTCCAGGACTACAAGCGCGCGTCCGAGAACGCCATCGCCGCGGGCTTTGACGGCGTCGAGCTCCACGCGGCAAACGGCTACCTGCCAGAGCAGTTCCTCCAGGACGGCATCAACGACCGCACGGACCAGTACGGCGGCTCGGTCGAGAACCGCGCAAGCTTCTTGTTCGGCGCGCTCGAGGCGATCCTCGAGAGCCTCGAGTCGAGCCAGGTGGGCATCCGTCTCTCACCGTACGGCGCGAGCTTCGGCCAGTTCGAGTCCGACGTCTTCGGCACGTATAGCTACGTGTTCAACAAGCTCAACGACTACGACCTCGCGTACGCACACATCATCGAGCCGCGCTCGTTCCACTACGACAACCCGAACGCGCCCAAGGACGGCGCTACCCATCAGTTCCGCCCCGTGTACAAGGGCGTGCTCATGACAGCCTCGGGCTACGACCGCGAGAGCTCGATCAAGGTCGTCGAGGACGGCGACGCCGACATGGTCGCCATCGGCCGCTACTTCATCACGAACCCGGACATCGTCAAGCGCTTCCGCCTCAACGCCCACGTGCGTCCGTACGAGGGCGAGAACTACTACCAGGAGGGCGAGTTGGGCTACACGGACTTCCCGACTCTCGAGGAGGAGCAGGAGGCCGAGAAGCCGTAAGTATGTGGCTTGTGTCTCAACTGGTAAACTCTAGATGCCATTTTGAAAATCCAATCGTAAAATCGGTACCAGTGTCACAATTATAAGAACGCACTTTTCTTCAGCTCTCCCTGTGTCTACCGTGATTGGCGCTTCGTGATGCGTGCCGGAAAGCCGCCGCTGCGCGAGCCATTCAAGAGTGCCGACACGCGACTGCCCATCATAACAGCCCTCTGCTTCATCAGTTCAATCGCCTCCAGGTCTAGCGAATCAACTCGCGCCTTCACATCCATGACCGCGACCGCGCCGATCGCCGTCCCATTGACGAGCACGGGGATTCCAAAGTAGAACTGCGCCTCCACGGCCTTCAGCATCGGGTTTTCTCGGAACACGGGGTCTTCCGGAACGTTGCTGATACAGAGGTGCTGCTCGGAGGCGCCCATGGCGTAGTCGCACATGCCAATCTCGCGCGGGAGGCAGGAGAAGTGCAGCATGGAGCCGTAGTTGCCCACGATGAGCTCCAGGTCCTTGTCGGCCATGCTCACGAAGCACGTCGCCGCATTGAACGCCGTGCAGATCTCGAGGCAGACGTCCTCGAGCTTGTGGTAATGCAGTTTGTGTTGCCGCTGTAGCGTCGTGAGGATCTTTGTGCGCTTGGCGTGCGTCTTCCGCACCGAGTCCGGGGTCATAGGCCGCTCCTTGAACCAGTTTCGATAGCACTCGGCTGGCAAGCCCGCATAGCGCACGCTCTTCCCGGCCACGTGGCCCGGACAGAAGAACGCCTTGGCGAGCTGTGACTCGAACGCGCTCACTTTTCTGCACACGACGCACTGGACAGGCTCTGCTGGGGCTTGGGGCTTCGGTACTGTCGCTTTCATTGATGGGTCTGTGGCTGCTTTGCAGTCCGAGTCTATTCTTGGGTTGGCTTTGCACTGTGCACACACGACGTACTTGCGGAATGTCGGCATGGAGCTGAGCATGCCGGTGCCTCTTGCTGGTGACGTAAGCTGCTTCACCCCACTGGGACTCCCCAATGTTCCAGCGTAGCAGTGCGGCGTGGCTCCAATGGGTGACGGCGGGCGTGAGGTCACTGGCTTGGGACTGGATGCAGTTGTGGCTTCGGGCTTTGAAGCTTGCGCGGGTCGCACGGGTCTCTTGATTTTGATCTTGGTCCAGCCGCAGAGAGAAAAGCATCCGGGACTCCCCGTGGACGCGATCTGCTCGTACTGCTGGTCAGCACCCGTAGTGGCGTCAACGTCGATCTTCAAGTTGGCATTCCGAGCCACCACTTTCAGCGACGCCTCCTGGATTGAGCCTCCGTTGTCTGTCGCAGTGTCAGCAGTTGGCTCGCCAGCATCCGCTGCGGACACCTCCTTGGACGCCGCTGAAGCGATGGGGATCACGTTGATGCTGAGCGCAGTGGAGCCATTGCCGTTTGGCGCTGGCGATGGTGCGCGAACGGCAGGTGCGGCGGCTGCAGTCGTCACGGGCGGTCGCTTCCAGCGCAGCGCGTTCATGGGCGACGGGTGCTTTTGCTGCCTCTGGCGAGAGAAGAAGGGCGAAAGCGCAGACAGAGGATGGCACTGCACACGCGACCGTCCTTCGCTTTGCATATGTACGCATTTAGAGTGAAGTGTGAGCGCGCGCGAAGATAGACCACATGCGCAGCACCGCATTCATCTTCCCATGGATGAGATGCATCTTATTCTGCTGGCCGAAACGACGCGCTTTGAAAGTAGGATTTCGTCTTCTTTGGTGTGGCACACGATTGGATGTGCTTCGAAAACGAGGATGTGGACTACTGTAAGGTGGCAGAGAGATGTTTGCCACACTAATCGGGTGGGTGCACTTTCTTGGGGAGGCAACTCTCTCAACGAAAGCAGCGTGCTCAGTGGACACCTTCCTGTGTGCGTGGAGAATGGCGATGGTCAGTGGACACCTTGCGCCTTCTTGTGTGTGTGCGTAAATGGCGAAGTCCGGTATTCTTAGGAAATGAACGCGGTCGCATGAATCAACAGCAGGGGTTCACAAGTCGAGACTTTTTCCTTCCTGATTTCCCAGATGCGAAGTAATCTATTAGGAGAAATCAGTTGTATTTTACGCACGCTAGAAATAGCTTTCCAAACGGCTCACGCAGTCAATCGGCTTGGCTGAAGGTAAAACGGGCATTTGCGCACTGCACTCGCGAGACGAAAGGAAGAAGAGCAAGCGAGCGAGCAGGCGATGGAGCTCCCGGAACTCAAAGGTGCGGCGCCCGCGCTCTTTGTATGACTGTACTCTCGCTCACCCATGTGTCTGTGGCTGCAGGCTACCTGCGCAAGAAGTCGCGCCAGGATCGGTGGCAGCGCCGGTACTTTGAAGCGACGACGCACTACCTCACGTACTACAAGGTGCGCCGGCAGCCTTTCTTGAAAAGATTAGAGGGGCACACAGCCATGTAGATATGTTTGCTGACTTGCCTGTGGGGGTGTTCCTATCGCTTGTGTTTGTGTGAACAGAATCGCGAGAGTGAGAAGCTGCTGGCGTGCATCGATCTGTGGCGGACGCAGCACATTGAGCTGAATGCGGACGACCCGGCGAAGCTCGAGTTCTCCATCGGCATTGGCGAGCAGTCGTACTTGCTCAAGGTGCAGCCGAATTGAATGAGATAAGCAGGTGCTGCGTGTGTGCACGGGAGAAGGGAGAGCTCACATGGATGTCGTGTTGTCGATACTCGTTCTAATGCTGCAATAGGCAGAGACTGCGGACGAAGCCCAGCGATGGATAAAGGTGCGTGCCCCATGCGTCACTTCGCATTCAGTACACGCATTAATACTCACGTTATCTCCATATCCGGCTATCATTACTACAGGGACTGCGCGCGCGACAGCACCGCCCCGAAGGCGCGCCGTCGGAAGTATTTAGTTTGAGAAGTGAGCGCTACGACGCGGAGAGCGACGCGTCCAGCGAGTATGGCGGCGGGCGCCGGCCGGGCTACGCATCGTCCGACACGGGCTCCCACGGCAATGACCGCAAGTCGAAGCACCAGCAGCCGCACCACATGATCCACACCGACTCGAGTCTGAACCCGATCGTGCCGAACGCGAACGCGATCGCGGCCACGAGCAAGTACCCGATGCTGAAGACGGACCAGAGCGTCGCGAAGTCGAGCGCCACCGACGAAGGCGACGTGAGCACGTCCTGCTGCGTACCGGCGTGCAAGAGCATGTAGACAGCAGCACGTTACGAGCGACCGGCTGGCGCGCATTTGAATTACCAGCCCGAGTCGACACCCATTTGATCATTCTACAAAGAAGAAACACGCATCCTTTTAGCCAGCAGAGTGTTCCGCCGGTCCTGTATTCGCTTGACGCTCGCTCTTGCTTTCTTGAGTTGTATCGTACAGTCGCATGCGAAGCGAAGAGCGCAATGGTGTTGCTGTCGTTAGTGTCTTGGCGTCGCTCTCTTGCGGTTCAGCGGCGCGTTCGTGGCCAGGAGAGAGCGAGAGAAGACGACTGCTTGTGTGGGACTGATGTATCCATCGCTCTCGCTCTTTCTCTCTCTCTCTCTCTCGCTTCAACGCATCGCAACCCTCGTGAACAGGCGTCACTATCGAGCATCGTCCGAGTCGCATTTTCTTCTTTCCATGGTTTCCTTCCGTTGTCAAACCGCAGAAGGCGACTCAAGTGGCTTCACCCTACTGAACTGCATGTGACAGGTCACTAGGCTGTTCAAAGGGTGTCTTTAAAAGCTCCTTTTTGTACCTCCTCCCCGTGGGCTACTATAACCAGCGAGATCGTCTTCGTGCTGTGAGCAAAGCCAGCAGCAGCAGCGGGGGTCGTGTGGTTATTTGGCAGAAGCGAGGAAGCGAGCGACAGGGGACGAACGCGCGCGCGACACCATGAGCTCCGACGGTACGTGCAGCAAGAGAGACGAAGGCGCCTGTACTGCTTCTGTCTTTTAGCTTCTCTGTCTGTGTGTTCTGGGCGGTGCCTCTCCTGCCTGTGGCTGTGAGAGGGTGGCCGCGTGTGTGCACGAGTTGGCATGCGGAAAACTGATCGCAAGCCTGTGTGTGCGTCTGTTTGTTATTGTGAGCAGAAGACGAGCGCAAGAAGCGCTCGATCAATGAGATGTTCGGCGACGAAGACTCGGACTCGGATGGAGACGACGCCATCCGCCCAGGTGCGTCATGCGCTTTGCCTTTCCTGATGCGCTCACTGGCTGGACGCCCTTTAGTTTACTTACCTCTGTGATGGCAATCGCTGCAAACTGCTGCTTATGTGGATGAACAAATAAGCAGCCTCCGCCAGCGCGACGACTGCTGACGCCTCTGGGTGAGTATTCAATGCGCAGTGTGTCAATATTGCCTCGTTTCGTAACAGGCCACTAACAGACCTTGCTTTCCTGTGACGCGTGCTCGAAGACTGTTTGGCTCGGACTCGGAGAGCGAGGAAGAGGACGTGAAGCCCAAGGCGCGCGCCGCGCCGCCGCCGACCAAGCGCTCGAAGCCCTCGAGCAGCTCATCGTCGTCCAGTCGCAGCAAACCGGACAAGTCGCGCGGCGGCAGCAGCAAGAAGAAGGAAGTCCGACGCGGCTCCGGTGCGTACTCTTGAGCGCTTTAAAGCCCCGTGTTTGTTGAGTAAAACTCATTTTTGTTGTCGCATTTGGCTTGTTAGGCGATGAGTACGATTCCGGCGACGAAGTGGTGGGCACGAAGGAGGACGAGGACTTTATCGACGGCGAGGACGACCTCGCGGACGTCCTCGGGGAGTACGACGACGACAACCAGCGGTTCGACGATGAGCGGCCAATGGACGAGCTCCCGGGGCGCACGTCCAAGGAAGAAGAAGACGAGTTCTTTGAGGAGACGCTCAAGTCGCTCAAGACCGGCCGGCGCTCCAAGATGAAGCTCTCGGCGCAGGAGATGGAGCAGATCACGCAGGAGATGCTCTACCGCATGGACAAGGCGCACCAGGACGACCTCGCGAGCATCGCCGAGCGCCGCCCCGCGCTCGAGAAGATCAAGTACGTCGACCACGCGATCATGCTCATGCGCAAGCACCAGCTGCAGCCCATGCTGCTGGACTTCGACCTGCTCTCGGTACGTTCTTGTGTGCAATGTTGGATGTTGTGGCTCACGCTCAGAGTGTGGTTGGTTTCCTTACTCTCTGTATCTGTGTGTTGGCGTCGGTAGATCATCAAGAAGTGGATCCACCCGCTCGACGACGGGACGCTACCGAACGTCGGCATCCGCACAAAGATGATCAACATGGTCGCCGACATGCCAGGTGAGACCACAAGTGCCGGAACGTTGGCTGTCTGCGATGAGGCTGGTCTATTGACTCTGATGTTCTCTATCTGTGTGCAGTGTTTAAGGAGCACTTGAAGCGAAGTGGTTTTGGCAAAGTGATCATGATGCTCTGGAAGCATCCCGAGGAGGTACGCTAGTGACATTTCGTAGGCTTGGTCCGTCGTCTGCCAGCCTGGAGGCTGACTATGTTGTGCGTATAAATCCATTACACAGACGCGTGAGAACAAAGACCTGTGTCGCGACCTGATCGAGCGCTGGAGCCGCTCGGTCTTCAACAAGACTCTCGACTTCTCGAAGCTGGCGGAGCTTGAAGCCGAGAAAGCAGAGAATGCTGCCTACAGACGTCGCGAGAAGAGGTAGCTAGCCATCTTGCGTGCATCGGCCGTGTATTCATCGTGAGTGACCAATTCTCACGTTCTCTGACGATTTCTAACCAGCCAAAAGCAGCAGAAGACCGCGACAAGCGTTCGAGGCGGTCAGAGCGACGTGTTCCAGCGAGGAAATGACAGCGCAGACGTGAAGCCGGCCGACCCAAACGCGTCGGATCGCGCAGCACTCCCACAGCAGCTGCGCTTCGACTTCCTGCATCGACCGCGGCCGAAGGTCGAGATCAATAACAACCCGACGAAGAAGGCGGACCCGGACTCGCGCAAGTTCCGCCTCGCGAAGCGCATGCAAGACATCGCCAAGCCCGGCAAGAAGGGCAAGCGCGCGGTCTCGGTCAGTATCGAAGGCAGATAAAAAGAGAGAGATGGGGATCGTGAGCGAGCGAAACGGCGAAGAAGATGATGAAGAAGAAGAAGGAGTGCGCGTAGGCGTGCCTGTGACTTTTGCTTTGCGTTTTGGATTTCATACACTTTTCACGTTGATTGGCTTCTCTATCTGGTTGTTCATCTGACTGACTGATCGATGCCAACGCTGCTAGCTGCTGGGAAGTGACCGAAACGGCGCGACCTTCAACGGACGAATGCTAAACCCAGGGCTTCAGCTCGTCAGGCTCCGACCAGGAGCAGCTACAACCCTGCAGCCTCCACGCTCGCAGAGCTGATGGGGATCACTCGAGCTCGACGCGATGAACCCGTAGGTGGTGGTGCAGGTAGCAGCAGCAGCAATGCGCGCGGCGATCAGCCTCAACTGCTGCTGAGGAAGAAGGCGAGCGAAGTGCGCACGTGCGCCTCGGTTTTCGATGGCGACAAGGATAACAA
>JAASFQ010000764.1:0-14812 GCA_023333845.1 Globisporangium polare | reverse complement strand
GCGTGCCGTTGCGGACTCGCACAGCGTCTTGAGTGGACAGCACATAATGTACCTCAATTTGCAGTACACTTCCGCGACAAAAGGCTATTGTTATATAATACGGTGGTTGTCTTGATTTCACTATGCTCGATTATTCAATAAGTCATTGCCATTCCGGAATATACCGGATATAAGTTGGAATGGCAATTTTGGACTTGATTCTTTGTTTTCATTGGTCAAAAATATGCATCATCACTGTTAATCGAATTCTATTGGCCGACTTAGAGTGCAAGAAAACAGGCACTGCAGGCGGGAAACAACACTTCCGGAACAGCACAACTTATCCTACAAGAACAGAACTGTGATATAGATATCTGGGTCGTAATATGGTATTCTAGCGGGTCGCAAACCTGGTTCGGGTTCATCGTGCCACTTGACGGATGGGTGTTCCGGTACCACTGGATTCTTCTGGGCCAGATTGTGGTGTGAGCAGCTGTGGGGCGGTCCACAATGCCGGTGCTCACGGAGAGGCTGGATAACTGACAAGACTTGCTTGCCGCGGTTATATGGGAAATCAAAACTGCTCAATCTCGCGCAAGATCCGATTGAAGCGCAAGGGCGGACTGTGAGTAATTATGGCTCAAGCGAGCCGTGTGCAACGAAACAACGGACGACCATTCGGACGATGCGGACCTTTTCAAAAGGCTCAAGCGACTTCGTGTGCAAACGCCCCCTCGTGCACCAGCAGCTGCCTTCGTGACTTGCGTCCACAAGCCGACGCTCTTGTTGTTGTTCGTGGGGCTTCGCGCACCAGCGCAAGCACGACCTCTACTGCCACCGTCGTCTGCACAGAGTGCACCAAAGAAAACCAAGCAAATCCTTGTTCTCCACGCAAGTTGCTGTTGCGCTTGCAGTCATCGTTGGGAACCGAAGACTGCAAGGCGTGCGACATCCAAAGCCAGCTGCAACTGGGGAGAGCAGAGCCGTCCAGTACGTGGACTGACTGCTCCTCAAAAAGCGCTACGTGGCTATACAGTACCCGCCTTTTTTCGCGTCGCGTGCGCAGGACCCACTCTCTGGCGCGACGCCAGGGCAAACGCGCTCTCCGATCATCTTATCTTCCGCCCTCCTGGGTGCAAGCAAACAAGCAAACAATACCTTTACAACCTGGACAACAACAGCAACTTGCTAGACGCACGCAAGGCCAGACGCCCAGCAGCAATGCGCTACAGCAACAAACGAGCAAGCAACAAGCAGAGATAAGGCGAGACACGGAGCACAAGCACGAGGAGCTGGGTGACGACGGCGCACGCAAAGCCGCCTTCCTCTGCGCACAACGGAAATTTTTGCGCGCGCAGGTACGTTTTATTGTGCAGCCCGCCGTCATCTGTCCAGTCTAGCTCCTGTGTGTGCGGCGCCGTCGCTCCGTTGCTGCCACTGCCGGATCTCTTTTCGTTTTCGTCGCGCACTTGCTGCAAATGGCTTTTTGAGAGAACGCCTGGCGAATAGTATGTGCATGCAGCGCAGACGAGATTGCTCAGACATCAGACTGCTGAACTCTTGTTTTACTGTATGGTTGCCAATACATTCATAGGTTCAGAGAGTTCAGAGAGAAACATGTTCAATGGGGGGGGGGAAATGCAAGCCGCACCAGCGTGCACAGGAACCAATGAAGGTGGTGGTGGACCATGTTGCCTTTCGTCATCTCACTCCCCTCTGTGAATACTTACGCAACAAAGGCCCACTCTCCACTGAGAGAGAGAGGAGCAGCAAACGAGCAAGGCGCTGCGACTCTCTTTCGTCTTCGCTTGCACGGCCTTCGCGCGAGAGAAGCCGTAAACGAAAAAGTAAGTAATGTGAGTAACGCAACACCAAGATGTGGTGAGCGATTCGCCAAACTATTGTCATTTTGCGCTTTCTGAAGCTTGTTTGCTTGCAGGACAGCAGCAACAGCAACGTCGTGTACTTACTCACAGCGCACGCCAGCCAGGACAGGCGCGCGTCGTGCATTTCTTTCGAGCTTCGAGCGAGTGGAGCTTGGCGAGCGCAAAGCAATTTCCTCAACTCAGGCTCTCTCGCTGAGCTTATTCCAATCAAAAAGGGGGTGCAAATTAAGACGCGTACCGTACGTTTTGCTGTCCGGACGAAAAGCGTCGAACAAAAGCCGGATTTTAGAACCCCCTCTCTTTAGTGTCGTCTGATTGAGTGAGCACAAAAATGGACCCGCCAACTCAAATACCAAACCAGCGAGCGAGAGAAGAAAACAAGCGCACAACAAGAACGACGGCGCCTATCGATCGATTATTCGCAAAGCTGCATCCTCCAAGAATACAGCTTTCCGTCACTACTCCCGCGGCCCCACGAGTGCCGACTTCATTCGAGGCGGCTCTAACGCACGCATGCGCGCACGCCACCTCTCCATAGGCGGCGGACAAGACGAGTATTGGTGGCTGCCACTCTTGCTGCTGTTGTTGTTGTCGAGACACGACCTGCGTTGAAAGACCAAAGTTCTTATCGTCTGACGCAGCGGAGCGTGGGATAGAGCGGGAGAGAACGGGCGCCGAGTGGACAGCCTCGCGAGGGCGGAAGATCCGACAGTGCCACCACCCTCTTTAAAAGAGCCTCACTTCCAGCTGGGCAAGGCTGCTTGCTTTGGCTCGAAGCCGACCCGCTTTTCGCGGCATTCCTGAAGCCCGTGCGCTTCCATCAGCATGAGTGTGTTTGTATGAACCGAGCGCAATTGCATCGAAGCGCCTTCGGAATGGTCACTTGGAGCATCAGGTCAGGCCTCGCTGTGAACAGCAAGCATTCGCTTCGCTTGCACTTCCTTTCAGAATAGGTATTCCGCATAAAACCCCGTGCATTCGTAATAAAAGGGCTCTGTGCATACGCAAGCCAACATAAACGTAAGTAAAAGGTTTCCTGCTCACACGCACCCGTCCAAGTTGCTCACTGCATTCGGACCCTTTCTTTTGGATGTCCCCCTTGCTCACCTCTGCACATCTCAAGGCGTCTTTGAGACCGTGGGACGGCGCGGCGGCGTGCTCTCTAATTCCCAATGCGAATGCAGTCTCAGTGAAGGAGGAAGAGCTGGCGCCCGCCTTCATGAAAAAAGGGCCAGTTGAGAGAGCTGGTCACACGCGCGTTCGTGCGCGAGTGAGAAGGAAAACGACTTGTCGTTCCGCCCCGTGGCGTTGCGTTGCGTGCGTCCAGCGCTGGGTGAGTGAACCAGCACACACCAGCCGGTGGCGCCAAGCATAGCTCTCCTCATTCGAGAATTTCGTTCGGCCCACCAACACAGTGCGTCGCCCGATCTGCTCCTCTCATCTCTTCCCCACAGGAGAGTGAGATCATAGTCTGCTCCGCAGCTATACACGCTTAATCAGCTCCAGCCTCCGGCTCAGCCCCACGACCCTCAGCGGCGTACTTCCCCCCCCAACAGCTCTCTCTCTCGACCAGCAAGCGCTCGCTTACCCCGACCAAGCCTCGCCGATCCAGACACACCTGTTACCAAGAGCTGCTCTCCACTCGCCTTCACCGAGCGAGCCCACAGCGTTCTTCCCCCCAGCTTCTCCATTTGCCTTCCTCTTCACGACGTGATCATCTCTCTTCTCTATCTACCTGTCGTTACCTCCCTCTTCTTCAAGTGACGCTCTTTCCAGCAACAACAAAATCCCAGCCAGGCTTCATGTCCTCAAGCTCGCCGCTGCCTCAGCTCGCCACCTCCGGAGGCCCCCGCTCCTCCTCCTACACGTCGCCCGAGTCGCAGCACTACCGCTCGCCTCAGGCCAACCCGGACCCGCTCCGCCTGCACAACCTCTCGAGCTTCCACCTCAGCGAGGACTCGAACAAGACGCTGCTCACGCGCCACCTCAAGGGCATGGCCTCGTACCAGCACCAGCAGCAGTACGACTCGAGCGACGACGAGAATCGCGACTCGAACCTCGGCCCCTTCTCGCCCGTGTGCGACGACAAGCACCAGGGGTCGAACCCGCACAGCCCGTCGGCCAGCGCGACGTCGGGCATCGCGGCGATGAGCCTGAGCTTCATCATCAACAACGACGATAGCGACCAGCACATGGACGACGACGACGACGACGATAACGACGACGACGAAGAAGACGCTGACTCGAACTTTTCGGACGAAGAAATGAAGGAGTCACTCGACGGTAACAGCAGCAGTCCGCCCAGCAGCGGCGGCGCCGGGTTCGATGTCAACACGATGCTCAACACGGTCTGCGCCAAGCAGGACTGCTACCGCACGATCCGCGGCCCGAGCGGCTCGTTCTGCAAGTACCACAAGCAGAGCCGCTTCTGCCGCATGGAGGGCTGCTCCAAGAGCGCGAAGACCGGCGGCTTCTGCATCTCGCACGGCGGTGGCAAGCGCTGCTCGCATCCGGACTGCACCAAGAGCGCCAAGCAGGGCGGTCTGTGCATTTCGCACGGCGGCGGCAAGCGCTGCAGCGAGGGCGGCTGCACCAAGTCGGCGCTCGTGGGCGGCTTCTGCTCGGCGCACGGCGGTGGCCGCAAGTGCAAGACACCCGAGTGCACCAAGACGGCGCTGCTCGGCGGCTCGTGCATTGCGCACGGCGGCGGCAAGCGCTGCCAGGTGGATGGCTGCTCCAAGAGCGCGGTGGGCGGCTCGCTCTGCGTCTCCCACGGCGGCGGCAAGCGCTGCCAGGCCGACGGCTGCAACAAGGGCGCCGTGCGCAACGGTGTCTGCATCCGCCACGGCGCCAAGCGCGAGGGCGGTAGCGACAGCCGCGTGAGCTCTCCGATCAACAACTGATGAGGAGCTCCTCAGATCATCGGCGAAACCTGAGATCCTGAAGAAACCTGAGATTTCGAGAAAACGAACGAACTTTGACGAACGAAGTCGGAAAAAAGACAAACATGATGAGAACGAAACGAGAATTTGATAACAAGAGTGATGAACAAATAAATGAAAAAGCTGAGAATTCCCATGAACTTTATTCTCTCTCCAGAGCTCATCACATCGACTTCTTTCCTATCAAATCACAATGCAGCCTTGCCCAAGAACGTAGCTGTTCTTCAAAGTTCTCGCTTTAGCTTCAGCGACAAAACTCTCGTCTCATGGTTCTTCTTCTTCTTCTTCTCATCCAAAGCGCTTGATGCGCACCTGGATCTCTGCTCTGCAGCTCGGGCAGTGGGACAGAAAGTCGCCGCAGGCCCTGCACGTCTCGTGGCCGCACTGAAAGACCGTGTCCTTCTTGCGCTCCTCGCAGATGGAGCAGAGCAGCTCTTCCTGCAGGCGGCTGAGCTCCAGCTCGGCTGTGGACATCTGCGTGCGCAGTTCAGGTTGGGTTGGGTTCGTTCCTGTTGCTGCTGATGCTGGTGGTGGCTGGGTCATCTCTGCTGGGGTCGCGTCGTCAAAGCCAGAGGGGGCGGACGGCGTCATCTCCACTGGGTACGCAGGCACAACGGTGCTCTCGTAGGACGGCGGGGGGTTGTTGGCGCTCGCGGGCGTCGAGTAGAACGAAGGCTGGTACACGGCGTACTCGGTGACGTACATCTGCTGCACGGGCTGTGGACACGGGTAGACCTCCACGGTCGGCAGGTCCTGCGCGAGCATGTACGCACCCTGCGCAAAGTTGTCGCGCGAGAGGTACTTGAGCTCCTTGATGATCTGGTACTGCGCCGGGATCTCCATGAGCGCCTGGAGCGCAAACTGCGTCTCCTTCATCTGCTGCGAGCCATACTGCGACGTGATTTTCTGTCAAAGATGCACAAAGAAAATAAGTTTAACATGGCGAGCGAGACTCGGAAGAATGGTTCGGAAAGCACAAGCTCCAAGGCAAAAGACTCACGTGGAAGTCGACGAACTGGAAGTTGTCGAACTTGCGGTGCACGAGGTAGTGGTCAAAGTAGATCATCGAGTCCCACGGGCCGTCGCCGACGCCGACCATGACGATGCTCAGTGGGAAATTGCTGCACACACACACATTGAAGTTGGCGACAATTTGAACAAGCAGGTGAGACATGAGAGCTCCAATCAGGATGTACCTCGCGTAGGTGATGGCGTCGATCGTGTCCTTCTCGTTCTTGCTCACGGCGTGCGCCGGGATGTCCACGGAGCGCGTGACCTGGCCGTCCGCGATGATCACGAGGATGTGGTACTCGCCCGTGTAGTTCACGATGCTCACGGCCTCGTTGATGATCGGCGCGAAGGACGTCGGCCCCGCCATGACCACGTTCGGCACGACCTCGCGGTAGCGAGTGCGGATCTCCTCGAGCGCGAAGTCGGGCTTCTTCACCACGTCGTCCGAGAGCGTGAACACTGAGTGGTCGCTCGTCATGTCGTCGCCAAAGCCGAACACGGGGATCACATTATCTTCGTCTGTGTATGTAGGGGACACCAGGAAGAGAAGTGTGTTAGCTAGGAGCCAAGCACTGTAAACGCACAATGCAAGCCAAGCAGTATGTACCAAAGTCGCGCAGCGTCTTGCCGATCGTCTCGATGACGTCCTCGTACGGGTTGAGCGTGTGCGGGTCGTCCGTGCTGTGCAGGCAGCGGCCCCCGAACGTGCGCTTGCCGCTCCACTCGTTCGACTTGGTGACTACACATCCCAACGCAGCGAGAAACACCACCACGATGAGTGTCATTCATACACATAACACACAGGCTTCCAGTCGCAAATGAACGGATAGACACACACATATAAACAAACGTACAGTCGACGCCGATGATGAGGTTGCAGCTCTCGAGGCCGTTGCGTCGCAGCGCTACCATACACACACACACACACACACATGAGCGCGTCAGCTGGTCCTGTTCTCAAAGTCCGCACCAATCAACCTATAGACAGGCTCACCGGCGGTGACCTGGCTGAGCGACGTGAACTGGTCGGGGATGACCTGCGAGGTAGCGTTCGAGGGGCGTCCGGCGATCGGGAGCGGTCCCGACTGTGTCGACGTCGCCATCGTCGCCGCGACGCTGCGTCGTCCCTGCTGGTACGTGGACGAGCTGCGGCGCTGGCTCCTGGAGCTGGACGAGTTCCCCATGACCTCGTGCGTTGTTATTAGGGTGATAGACACACAGGCGCGTGAGTCGGGGAATCGCAGATTCGGAAATGAAGCCGTCGGCGTCGACTGACCGTCAGCTGATAAACCCAAGAAATTCTTCCCTTCGAAATTGCCCGTATTTGGGAACCGAGAAAATACAGCCAGCTTCCGGACTTTGAGCAACCCTGGGTTTCTTCGATCGCAGCGGAGAGATGCCCAAAGCTGAGCCTCTGGCGATACCCAAACCCGACAGTTTTGAGTCGATTCGAGATGCTTTGTCCCACTTGTCTCGCGAAAAGCGGGTTTCATGCAGCATGGCAGAAACGGGGAGGGTTCTCAATTCGAGCGGGTCGGAAACTGGATTCGGGTTTATCGGTTTGTAGGTGTTCATGATGGGTTTAAGAAACACTCACTTTCGATCACTTCCATACTGAGCGCAAGATATTTCAGAGCAAATGTTTATTGGCGGATGCTGAGCGGAGTCTAACATAAATACGCGCAAATCTAGTGTTGGTGCCTTTTCATTAGCGGATAATGTCGTGACGAGGTGCAATATTGCCCAATCCGATCCCACCATCCAACGAGTCCCTAATTTAGATGCACTGCATCCTGTCAAGTGTGCCACACCTCCCCGAAAATCCTGAAAAAGCGAAAATCCAGCTTCTTGATTCCGGAAACTGTGTTTGGCACACTGGAAGAAAACAACAACAACAAGCATGGGAAGCGATGGAGAGGAAGAACGCATTGTGGGTGTGGGTGTCTGCGTGATGGAAACCTGCAGAAAGCATTTTGGGTATGTCTGCGTGATGGGAGTGCACATCCACTTTGCTCTGCAGGGGCTCGTATGCGCGACAAGTTGGCGCTCAGCCGGCCAGACTGGAGAGCGAGATGCGCTCACTCACTCCCAAATCGACCATGGCGATGGATCTTTCGCTTATAGTATGCCGCGAAGAAGTTGCGGTATTCACTCGCTTCGGAGGTAGCATCTCATGGAATTACACTCGACTCATGCACATACAGCGGTCTTCTTCTCAAAATCCTCTATCCAGATACTCGCACAGTACTGGGTATGGTACACACAACGCGAGAGCATCCGTCCATCACGGCCGAACACTCAGAGGATGCCGCCCGGGACGCGGTTGACGTACTGGAGCTCCAGGTCTCTCTCGCGCGCGGCCTGGGACTGCGTCTGACGATACGGACCCTGCGGATGCGACGCCGGGAGCTCTTCTGGCAGAGCGCCGTGTTGCTGTTCGTGCTCCTTTAGCAGACGCTTGAGCTCGTGGCGCTTCTTGCGCGTGCTGCGCTCTTCGAGCACCTCGATGAAGATGAGGCCGAACTCGCACAATGCGATGATGAGCGCCGCGCGCATCTTTGGCCCCGTGTTCGACTTCATATGGAGCGTCCACTTGATGAACACGGCGTACAAGGTGGCGGACACCACGGACGCCCAGAGCAGGTTGTAGCGGAAGTTGCGTGCCTTGCGCAGCCGTTTGATCTTCCAGAGCGAGAAGAACTTGCCAAAGTAGACAACGAACCACCCAAGCAGTATGGGCGACGGCAGAAAGACGTAGAGCCACGACAGCAGGCGCTCGTTCTCGTTCATCTGCGTCGTCGTGAGGTTCGGATTGTTCTTGAGGAAGTTGGGCGAGTACTCGGTGCCGGCGCCGATGTCGAAGAACGCCACGACGACCGCGAACATGGCGAAGAGCGTCATGGACGCGTACACCCAGCGCGCGAAGCGCCGCTTGTTCACGAAGCCCCAGTACGCGTCGTCCACGCGCAGCATCTGCGAGACGCGGCGGCGGTTCCCCATGGTGCTCTTTCGTTCTGGCGCAATTGATTTGTGATTGAGCGCGAGCTTGCAACGGCTCTGAAGTTATTTTTGTGGCACGTCACTGAAGCGGGTATTTGTCGCAATGTCAACCGCGCCGATCGCTAGAGGTCACTAAAACGGGGACTTACAGTTTTGTCCAACTGGGTCATCAAAAGGTGACGAACGCAGAGCGAAGAGCTCATCGAACTTTTCAAAGCTCAACTTCGATCCAAGACGACACACGATGTCGTCGCCTCGCGAGAGCAGCAACGCCTCGAATGGCGGCGCCGTGAGCACTAGCAGCAGCAGCAGCAGCACATCCACGGACAACGACGACGGTATCAGGGTATCGCCGCTTGAGCTGCAGTCGTTCGCAGCCGAGTTCCAACGCGCGTCAGGTGAGTCGTGTGCTGGTGGACGGTTGCGTGCTCGTCTCAGTTTTGTGATCCCTCGTGGAATGCTGCAGGCGACTGTAGCGAGATTGCTCACGAATCTCAGAGACGCGAGCAACGATATGTAGCTGCATCAACGAGTCAGCGACTGCAGAACGGGAAAGCGCATTCGTCGCCTGGTCTCAGGAGCAATGGGGTGGCATCAGACCACATGAGGTGGACACTGGATCCCAATGACGACGAGGGTGCTACACAGCGAAAGCAGCAGATCGACAACGGCATAAGCAACGGATACAGCCATCCCGCTTATCACCACGAGGAGGGTGAACCAGTCACTAACCACCCGATGTTACGTCGGTCTATGCTTCGCAAACGCTCGCACTCTGGCACGTCGTCCACTTCGTCAGACGAGGACCGCTATCGGCATCAAGCCCATCCGAGGCTCCAAGAGTCTGACCCGCGAGAGCAACAGCCGCACCGCCCCGTTGCTGAGCTAGAAGCTGAGTTCGCTGGTGTAGCAACCTCCGGACACCACAGCAGAACAGATACGCGCTCAGCTACGCCACTGACTTCCGTGAAACCTGCTGCATACGATTCAAATGGAGATGCCCGTGGGCGTCAGCCGGTACAGCATGTTCTTTCGAGTCTCAAACGAGTATTGCGCTTTATTGTCTCTTTGCTGACAGGTATGTGTGTGCTGTACTACGTTGCAGGATAACTCTACAGCTGGACAGCTGCCTTCTTCTTCCAATGGCGTGGAGGAGGAAGGGCGGGGCTATGTGGCCTGCCGAGTCACTTGGTGCACGCGCGAGGGTCTGCGCTACGGGCTCTGCTGGTCGCACGGCGGAGGTGCGTTGAGCTGTTGGCGTGTTTATTCCGGATAGTGGGCTACACTTGCTGCAGTAGTGCTGATTAAATTGCTCTCTTGTCTGCGATTGCTGTTACTGCAGTGAAGAAGTGCTGTGTCAGCGGGTGTCCTCGGTCCGCGAACAGAGGCGAGTTCTGCGAGTTCCACGAGCAATCTGGAGACTTCGGCGGCGGGTGACGGCCCTGTGGAATAAGCGGAGTACGTGCGAGTGTGTGGGTTCATGCGCAGATAGTGTAGCGGCGCCTGCAAGTCGACGTTTGATCCGTGCGAACTGAGATGAGTGATTGAGCTGGAGCCATCTCCGGCTGTTGGTTGTAGTGTGGTACACATTAAATTGGTCGTTTGTTGCCTACTTTAGCGTTTTATCCCAGTTTGCTCATGTTTCTCTTGTCTGAAAGTGCGGGAAACGACAGCCAACACAATTGGAAATGCGGCGCGCACCTGGAGCGAGCGGCCGAGGTGGCGGTCGAGGCGGCGGACGCGGTAGCTGGAGGCAGTTCCAGCAGCAGCAGCAGCCTCCGCACGAACACCACGTGCAATACTCTCAGCCGTACCCACCACCTCAACAGTACCACAATCCGCAGCCGCCGAGGAGCTACGCGCATCCGCATGCAGCGCCTCTGCCCCCTCCAATGGCGCCTGGAGCGCCACAACCACCACTGCCTACGGGCGCAAACCCTATGGGCGTCAGTGTTCGACCTGGCGTGCAAGAAGAAGTGGTTGCATTCGTACAAAGCCTGCGCGCCAGTCGCTCGCACCCGTCGGCGCCGCCGAACGCGCTGAGCGTCAGCAACGTCACGCATGCCATCTGCGTGCACTTCCGTACGTTTATGATTTATCGAATGCGTGTGAGCTGGCTATTATTGTGGCTCATTGTGTGTTATCTTGTGTATGTCATGCAGAGGTGAACGAGTTGGAAGAGCTGTTGGGCGTGCCGCCTATGCAACTCCCGATTCTGCGCCAGCTGCAGACGCTAAACCAGCGCCTGTGGACGTTCGTAACGTGCTTCGTGCAAGGCCGGCGCATCAACACGCTCTACGAGTGCTTTCAGGCGTTCTTGCTGCAGGAAGGCATCCGTGAGTTCCACGAGCTGCGCATGGGCAACTCGTTCCTTCACACGGAGGCCGTGCAGACGCTCTACCACGGCCCAACGGCGATGCTCAACGTGTCGACGCGCGACATCCTCAACCATCTGCGCCAGTTCGAGAGCATGATCGGCCATGACGCGTTCCGAAACTCGACGCACATTGACAGGAGTGAGTTCCTCCAGTACCTCTCGCAGCAGTACCGACAGCCGAACGTCGAGACGCTCGGCATCGCGATCGACCCGGCGGGCTTTGGCGTCTACATCGGCCTGCTGCGCCGCCTGTCGAACCAGGAGATGAAGGAGATGAAGAACATCGAGCAGGAGTTCCAAAAGGGCATCGCCGAGAAGGTCTTTGAGCTCACGAAGGAGAAGTTCAGCGCCGAGAACCGCAAGCAGGCGCTCGACGAGCTGCTCAAGACCCATCTTAGCACTAGCACAAGTCAAGAGCAAGAGCAGCACGCAGGCGGACAGCAGTGGAAGAACAAGCGCAACGCCAACAAGAGCTCGACTGCGTCGCTGTCGCTCGAGATGCTCAAGCGCGTGACTGACATCGACGTGTACCTGGACAACGTGCTGCGCCGCAAGACTGCGAACGAGCAGCGCAACAACCAGAAGCAGATCTCGTCGCAGGAGATCGCCGAGACCGACCTGAAAATCCGCAACCAGCTCACGCGGTTCCTCATGGGAACCCAGAAGAGCAAGCACCACTCGCGCATCAAGGTCGTGACGTGGGTCTTGTGCGGGATCATGGCCAAGATCCACTCGCTGCTGCTGCACGACGACAAACTGCCAGATGATAAAACCTCTGGTGAAGGAGCCGACGAGGAGAACGAAGAGACGGGGAGCAAGAAGAAGGCAGCGAAGGACGACGAAGCAGATAGTGAGGATGAGTGCGACTGCTGTTGCGTCGGCAAAGACACATGCAAGTGCTCGTGCACGTGCGACTGCCATGCCAACTCGAGCGACGAAGAAGAGGAAGAAGAGAAGTTCGAAGGGGAAGAGAAGTCCCAGTCTTCTGCTGCAAAGCCGTCATCCAAGTCATCGAAATCGTTGACTCCAGTTTCTGGAGCCAGCCCAGTGGACGTTGCTGGCATGAAGCAGGAGGTGGAGCAGTACCTCACGACCTACTGCGAGAGCAATGACATCGAGTCCCTTGAACAGCTGCTGATGTGCTTCATCTCGCTGGAGATCCACATGCTCCAGGCGATGCAGAACGCTGACCGCTCTGCGCTGGAGCTGGTCTTGGATCTCTGGAGCGATGCTGCCGACAAGGACGAGATCAAGGCGAAGGCGTGGTGCCAGGCGTTCAACCGCCTTCTAAGTGTCCACTCGAGTGGAGCTACTGGTGGCGATGACAGCAGTGACCGCGAGGAGATCAGCAAGTTCATCCAACAGTGCTTCTTAGCATCATCTTCGTCGTCTTCGCGAGCGCCGACTCCTGAGCTGACGCAGCAAGTCGCAGCCCGCGTGCGCCACGAGTTTAGCTTTGAAAAGCTCCAGAAGATTGGTGCGGCGGCCGTGGACGCACTGCTGGATGAGGCGCGTGAGCGCGTCCAACAAGGTGCAGAGGCGATCAGTCCCAGCATCGTGAAGTACTCGAACGCGCTGCTGCCAGTCAGCGAATTTGCCAGCTACGACCATGAAACCAGCACCGGCGCGCCTTCTGCATTCCCAGGTGAGTCGTTGCGAGTACAAAAGACCGAGGAGACCATTGCAGCTCTGCTGCAGTGTCCCTTCCTGGTGGACGTGGCCGCGAGCACACGCTGGCAGCAAACATTTGCGCCGTTCTGCGGCTCGTTGCGCTTTTTTATCCGCACGCATGAAGTGATTCTCCTTGATCATGCGTCGTCGTCATCCTCCTCTTTGATGTTTCTATTTTGCCAAAATGGCGCCGTGCTGCGTGTGAACGAGGCGTCGACGCCGTCCGCGCTCGAGATGCTCATCAGTGCGTCGCATGAAGTTCCACCACCAGCTCACCAGGTGGCCGTGCACCTCACGTCGATGCTCGTGAAGAATGGCGGACAGCAGAATTTCCCAGCGCAGCTCGTCCAAGCGCACGTCAAGACTCTCTTTGCTGTGGTGAGATCCACTGCTACTGCAGCAACTCAAGACTACGACAAGAATGCGGCTCTCGAGCGCTACGTGCTGGAGATCCTGCTGGCGGTGCCGACGGAGTTTGCTGAGTTCGTCTTCTCGCTGCTCGCCGAGGTCGCCGGAGCGACTGCGCCTGCGCGATCGAAGTTTGCTGAGAACGTGTGGCAGGTCTGCAACAGTGACATGGAGAGAAGGGCGCTGGCAGCGATCGCCAAGAGCATGAACTCTGGGAGCGTCACGTGGGCCGACAACTTTGAGCACTCGCAGGACCAAGTGTTCGAGGCCATGGAGATTGACGATATCGTCGATGGGCCAGCTTCACAATTGCAGACAGCGTCGTCCCGTGGCTCAGGCGGCAAGGAGAAAGACTCGGAGATCGCCGACCGTTTTACTCGAGCCCAAGAGGTCCTGACTCAGCCATCAGCAGCTACCGAGGCCCTAGACACCAGCAGCTCAATGGAACTTGTTCCCGTGGCTTCGCCAACCGCGGCCCCAGAATCGTGCCGTCAGTGCATCGACACGATCCGCAAGGAGCAGTTCGGCATCGGCCTCGAGATCCAGGACGAGGCCACTTCGTCCGTGCTCGCGATCCAGCAACAGCGCCTCGAGCGCGCGCTCAAGCGCCTCAGTGATGAACTCTACAGCGAGAACACCCACTTTGTGCTCGAGCTGCTGCAGAACGCCGACGACAACAGCTACGACATGGGGATCCGTGCAAAGGGCGAGTTCGTGCTCACGTCCAGCAACGAGGTGGTCTTCCACAACAACGAGCGCGGCTTCTCGAGCGCGAACATCCAGGCCATCTGCGACGTGGGCGCGTCGACAAAGTCCGCGCAGGACTCGACTTCCAGCATCGGCAAGAAAGGTATCGGCTTCAAGAGCGTCTTCAAGATCTCCGACAGCCCGCAGGTGCACTCGAATGGCTTCCATATCCGCTTCCACTCCAAGAACGAAGCCCACGGCGGCGGCCTCGGGTACATTCTGCCCTTCTGGATTGAAGATCAAGCTGAGTGGCAGCGTCAGCAGGGCACAACCTTTGTATTGCCGCTCAACGAAACGTCAGCACAGCGCGTGGACGAGATCTCCGAGTCGCTCATGGCGTTCGAGCCATCGATTCTGCTCTTTCTGCGCCGCATCCGCGAACTGCGCATCGCTGACCAGGTCCACAAGCAGACGCTGCACTTCCTCAAGGAAGAGTCCACGCGAAGCAGACACCAGACTGTCCAACTGTTCTCGCAGATCCGTCGCAAGGGCTCTGAACGCGTCAGTGTCGCGCAGCAGCAGTGGCTCGTGGTCAAGCGAACACTCCAGGCGCCAATGGCGTTTGCTTCAAGTCCCGACCAAGTCCGCGAGACGGAGATCGCAGTCGCCTTGCCGTTTGACTTGTCGTCTTCAGCATCAGGGGACCGACCACCGCTCCAGCAGGTGTTCGCGTACCTGCCGCTGCGCTCCTACGGCTTCCGCTTCATCGTCCAGGGCGACTTTGAAGTCCCGAGTTCCCGCGAGGCGATCGTGAACGGGAGCGAGTGGAACCAGTGGCTCGTCTCGCAGCT
>JAASFQ010000763.1:0-14840 GCA_023333845.1 Globisporangium polare | reverse complement strand
GCCTGCGGCTGCTGCTGCACACGGTGCAGACGCCGCTGCTCGTCACGTCGTACAACGAGAACGAGGCCATGGACGACGAGGACGTGCTCGACTCCATTACAGTCCCGCAGTGGTTCTGGCGCGCCGAGAAGAACCCGCACGACTCGCTGCGCCACCGCGCGACGCGCAACAGCATCGGCAGCGTGCTCAAGGAGAACGACTACTGGATGTGTCTCGGCCCAGCGGCCGTGCAGTAAGTGCAGTATATACGTCATCGTAGCTGTTGAGTTTGTATATTAATGTAGGCGTTGCTCAGCAAGTCGGCATCGGAAGGGGTGACACAAAAGAGGGCATCAAGTGGTGTTAAAATAGGGTGCTGAAGAGGAGCGACGCTCACTCACAGGGAGATCAGCCACGGGCAGTGAGTGCACCAAGCAACCTGCGCAGCGCACAGCACTGGTTCACGTGTAACCACACCTTCGTAGTCGCGAACACGCGGGCGTCAAGGCGGCGACAGGGACTTGAGTTAAACTGCCTGAAGGGCTCGCGGACAGACAACCATCGGTGGCAAGATGTGGAGCTCAGCTTGTTGCCAGCAGCGAGCCAAGGTACATCAAAGAGATGACCTCGCAGTAGAGATTGCAAATCGAAAATGGTTGGCTGGCATTCGCTGGTGACGATGGGTGAACAAAACTGGAGCTCTCTCTCTCTTTCTCGATGAGCTTCTTCTACTTCTTCTTCTTCTTCTTGTGTGCGCGCATTGGGGGAGGAGGGGGCGGCGAGCGGCGCCGCTCTTTTAAATAATGGCTGGCGGACATGACGACGACAACAAACAACGAACTCGGGGTGTGGGCTTTCTTCTCTAGAACTCGGTGACTCGACAAGACGTGCCTTTATGGGCGCACCTTGGTGAGGCGGTAGAAGACGTACTTGTCCTGGAACGTGGTCACGGTCGTCGCGATCGGCTCGATGATGCCCTCGTCCAGCAGGCACTGGCCGAGCAGCACGGCGTCGATGAGCGACGACACGATGCGCAGCTCGCGGATGACGTTCACGGCCTCGGCACCCAGGAAGCAGCCCACGAAGCCCTTGTAGAAGAGCAGCTTGTTCTTGCGCTCGAAGACCTTGAGCAGCACGCGCGAGAAGATCTGCAGCACCTCCTCGGTCGCCAGCGCGTGCACCTCGTCCGTCGCGGTCGTGAAGTCGTACTCGACGTGGCCCGAGGACTCGCGCGAGAGCACAGACTCACGGTAGTTGGTCGCCGTGATCGACATGCGCGACTTCTCCGAGCTGTTGGGCGAGCCGCCGCCACTCGTGGCCAGGTAGTCGCCCTCGTCGTACTCGAGCGCCTTGGTGAAGCGGTAAAAGTTGTCCTTGGAGTTGTGCAGCTGGTCGGCCGTGCGCGAGACGTGCTCGATGAAGCCGAGGCGCACGAGCACGTTGCCGAAGCGCTGCGCAGTCGGCTGGTCCTCGGCGAAGCCGTTCACGATCATCTCCTTGATCGCGTCGCTGCCCGTGAACGAGTCCTTGTAGAAGTTGAAGCGCGAGTGGCGCGTCTTGACCTCGATTGTCGAGTAGAGGAAGCGGCAGACCGCCATGAAGAACTCCTTGGGGAGGCCCTCGTGGAACGCGATCTCGATGCTCTTGAGCCGCTCGAGGCGCGCTTCCTTCAAAGGCGACACGTCCGCCGTCGAGATCGAGCTGTCGATGCTGCTGAGGCTGTCGTCGTCGCCGTCGTCGAACGTGTCGTTGCCGGACTCGCGCTCGTCGTCCTCGTCCTCTTCGACCTGTGGCGTCTGTGGCTGCTGTTGTTGTGCCTGCTGAAGGTGTCCTCCGTCCGTGTTGCTGTCGCTCGAGCCGGAGAGTGTGTCCTCCGTGTTGTCTGTCGTCGAGTCCTCTTCCTCCTCTTCGTTGATCGACGACGACGACGAGTGCGTCGAGTTGGTCGAGCGCCCGAGCGGGTCCTCGGAGCTTGACGACGCGACCGTGCTGCCGTAGCTGGAGGCCGGAGTCGTGCGCGTGTTGTGCTCCTGCAGGATGATGCCGGAGCTCAATCGCGTCATGGCCGTCGGGCGTCCGGTATTGTTGTTGTTGTTCTGCTGCTGCTGCTGTTCCTGCGACTGCGTGCGCGAGTGGCGCCGCGGGGGCTTCTCGAACTGCTTGAAGTCCACGAACTCCTCCATGGACTCGCGGATGCGCACGATCTTGTCGAGCGCCATGGTCGTGCGCTGCAGCAGCGCGCGGATCTCGTCCTGGGACGACCGCCGCTGGCGCGTCATGGGGCCGTCAGCGCCGAAGTCAAAGCTCCCCTGGCTGTGGTACCCCACCGACGCCCCTGACGCCGACGAAGCGGGCTTGATGGGCTCGAGACGCAGCCCCGAGGGCCCCGCGAAGCTCGCGCCCATCATGACCGTCGTGTCCCGCTCGTACGCGTAGGGCTCCGCCGTGGTCTCGCGCACGCTCGGCAGCGGCGGCGACGGCGTGCCGGACGAGTGGTGGTGGTGGTGGTGCGCCATATCGTCGCTTGAGGAGGTACCTGTCTGTCTGGTGGGCTTGGCTTAATTGAGAGACGTCCAAATGCGGGCGGCTCGAAGCGCAATGCAATGCAAATGCGATAGAAAAAGCAGCGGGGTCTTCTGTGGTTGGGCGGGCGTCCGTTGGAAAGCTCGAGGTGGAATTTAGTATCGCTGCTTGTATGCTCGGCGGCCAAACGTGGACTAAACGGTTTGTGTGTGTGAACTGAACTTTTTGAGCTCGCGGACAACTGGACAACCGGCTCTGCTCTGTGACGTCGGCAGCTGGTTTTGCTGTGTTCTTCCCCCCTCTCTTCCCTCGCGTGTGAAGTACAGCACTGCCTCGGCTAGATATCCTGTCTTTATAGACTCCCTTCAAAAGGTGTGGAAGCTTTCGCATCCTTGCAAACACCGCACAGAGTACGATTAGGATATATATCCGCAGTGGAGAGCTACCGGCTTATCCGAGAGCTGACTGTATTCTGCTCCTTTTCAGTGAGAGAGGTGGCACAAAGCGCCGAGCATTTGCTGAACTCGTTAGTGACGTCTCTGGTGGATGGATGGTGAGATGACGGCAGCACAATGGAGATCGGGCGGAGGGCCAATCCGCGAGATGGCCGATGCACCGCATTCCCTGCATTAATCCAGACGACTCGCTCTACTCGCAACACCATCGACCCGATAAAATCCACCACGCGCACGCAGCAAGACAAGAAGAGCCAGCGAGCAAGTGCGACCTGTGCGTCTCACCTGCCGGCGGCGTAAGCCTCCGTGCGCGCCTCAATGACGCAGTGGGGTCGCAAGAGTCGCACGGCTTCCTCCTCCTTGGATGGGATCGCACGCGGCGCGTTGCAAAAAGAGCGTCACCTGCTCTCGCTCTCTGTCGGTTTGACGACTGCACTCCGGTTCTTTGCTCGCTGCTGGCTCACGAGCGCTTGCAAACCCACACGGCGCCGTGTGAATTTGCAACCTCTTGCGCTCGTCGGAATCGTTGAAGTTTCGAGCGAATCTCAACTTCGCGGCTTCTTTGTGTAGTCGCCACGATGTGACTGGGCCTCCTCCCAGCCAACCACCTCTACCACCAGAGGTGGTCGGTCTCGTTACCAATGGCTGTCTCAACACCAAAGGAGCTCAACAGAACCCGAGCAGCTTTCAAAAGGCAAAACAGACACACACATTTGCATTTATAACTTACAGCAACTCACGAGGGCTCTGCTCTTCTTCCTAAACTTCTTCTTCTGTTCTCTCTCCTTCTCGCGCGCGCGAGGCGGAGGCTCAAAAACGGCGTCTGCACGCTTTTCTCTTCTTCGGCTCGACCCGCGTCGCTCGCTCTTAGATGTGGATGTCGCTTGGCATGATGGAGGGCTTCAAAATCTCCTCAACCAAGAAATCCAGCGGGAACTCCACGAGGTGCCCGCGGATCTCCGACAGCTGCAGACGCGCGCGCGTCTCGCCCTCCTTCGGCACCGTCGCCGCGGTCTGCACGTGGCCGATCTGGCACTCGCCCAGCTCGTTGCTCGCGCGCTCGTCTTCTTCGTCGCGACCGCTCTTGATGCTGCGCTGGCTCGCGCGACCCGACTCGAGCAACGGCTCGTCTCCGATGATGCGAGGCGTGTGGTTCAGGCTGTCCTGGTCGAAGTACTCGGCGTTGAACTTGGAGCGGCGGCCAAAATCCAAGTCCATCGTGGAGTACCATTTCCGGAGCGACTGCCCGAGTCCTTTGCCGAGCGATTCCACGCTGCCTCTATCGTCGGGGTGGTCGTGGAGGTGCATGTCCGAGTCGTGTGCGTTGCCAATGTTGCTGGTTCCATTGAACGTGTTGCCTCGTGCGTTGATGCCGTTTCGCCCCATCACCAACGAGTTGCGGCGAGAGCCATTCGTCGACATGGGGCTCAGTGGGGTTCGTCGGAAACTCGCCATCATCGGCGAGTTCGGGTACGACGCCTCCCCACTCATCACAGCTGACGACGAGATCGATGGGTGCCTCTGGTGGTCACGTGGTGGCAAGGTCAGCGAGTTTGCGCGACTGAACTCGCCGTTCTGAAAGCGGCGCCAGAGCGAGATGAAGCGGTTGTGCTCCTCGTCGTCGCTCTCCGAGGCCGAGCTGTACCGCGACATGGCGGCGAGAGCCATCGTTCCTTTCTTCACCCAGCGACGGCGACGCACCTGCGCCATGAGGCGATCGGTCATAAAGTGCTGCAGCTTCTCGCGCTTCTTGAAATCCGTCTTGCCTGTGCGGATCTCCTGGAAGATCGAAAAGTTACGCGCGTAGCACCACCCGTCGTTGTCCATCGAGAACAAGTGTTTCTTCTTCTTGTCCTTCACATTGTCGAGCACGTAGTCTTCCAGGTTGAACTTCTCTGGGGGGATTGGAACGCCATTCACGTCGGTCCACGGCGAGTAGTCGCCGTCCTTCAGGTTCTCTTTGTCCCAGAAGTGGTGGCGACCGGGCACTTTGACGACGTTCAAGCGCTGGTTCTCGTAAATCTGCGAGATCTCGATGTTCTGGAAACTCGTGAATGCGCGCATCTTGTTCGACGGCGCGCAGTCGAACACGGTCTCGTAGATCTTGGTGTTCTGCTGTCCCACGCCTCTGATCTGCAGCCACGTGCGCTCCGAAGTCGGGTCAATCATTGTGTCGTCGCTGTCGGCAAGTCCAAGGTGCTCTCGGAACAGCTGCAGTCGCAGCGCACTCACAACCACACCCCGACGGTGCGGCTTCTCGTTCATCATGCCGTCCTGGAACTGCATGTCCTCGATGACCACACCAATCTCCGAGTCGCGGTCGCCCATCATACTGCGGTCATTGATGTTCGCGCTGCCGAGGATCGCGTACATGTCGTCGGCGATCAGTAGCTTGCTGTGGATGTAGATCTGCTCAGTTGAGACGCACCCGTTCGGAAGAATGCCGTACTTGCGCAGCCCAAAGAACGACACGTAGTTCTCAGGTTTGTTTGTCACGCTCTCCAGTGCCGCGAACAGACTGTACTTGCCTCGACTGATCGTCGCGAACTGCCAGTGCATCACTGCGTGGAGATTCGTAAGCTCCTCGCTTCGAATGTTGCCTTCAAACGCCGGCAGCAGCGGCATCACGACGTACACTCGGAACACTTCGTTCGCTTTCACCGCGCGCTCAATGCGGTCCACGAGCGCCTGCAAAATGCGGTTGCTCACGACATTGTTCGAGTTCACACCCGAGATGAAGAACTGGTTCTCAATGTACAGGAAATGCTTCGCTTTCGTGATGACGTCGATGTACGCTTCCTGGATACTCGCTTCAGTCGGCACGCCGGCTGACCACATGGATACGGAGCGGCATACTTGAACGTTGCAGATCTTGGCATTCGGGTGGAACACTTGGAGGATGGACTCTCCTCGTTGAGCTCGTAGGATCTCAGTGTCTCCAAGCGTCTCTGAGAGCGGCGGTCCTGCTTGCTGCAGAGGGAGGTCCGAGCCGAACGAAGTCTGACCGCCACTGCCATTCCCCCACGGTCCCATAAACCCAGGCGAGAAGTTGTTCTGAATGTTGTTCGGCGCCATGACTTCGAACGGTTCGAGATCACACGAATCGTTGTGTGAGAGGGTGATCGCCGTTGCTGGGACTGTCTGCAGCGCGGCATCCGACGATGGGTATTTCAGCTTCCAGCCGTTGAAGTCCATCGGGACGAGACACTTCGGGAGGAACTTGAACCGCCGCGATCGCAAGCAGATGCACCATCCGGTTCGCAACTGGTAATCGTTCTTTGAGCAAACAAAGTTCCAGCGCTGGATAAAGTGGTACGCGATGTCTTGCACGGGAGGTCCAGACACACTGCAGTGCACATCGTGCCACGGCATGCGAGGCTGGGACGGTCGGTCGATCAGGTCTTCAAAGGGCTGATTGACGCGAACAAAGTCTTTGATGATCGGATTCGAGTAGTCTTTTCCTGGCCACGTCTGGTCGTGGAGCTTGTCGCCACCGGGGTCGCTGAGAGGATGCCCACTGTGGTCGTAGCGACCGAAGCACAAGTCGAGTCCACCCACGAACGCCAACGACTGGTCGATGCACACGATCTTCTCGTGGTGTGACCAGAACCCCAGGCTCTGGATCTGGAAAATGGGATCGCGCAGAACTCGGATGTTCGGGTGAACCAGCAAGCTGCGCTTGCTATAACTGCTGTTCAGCGTCAGCGCCAGCTTCACTTCGCGGTAGATGAGCACGTAGATCTTCACTCCTGCCTGGGCTTTCAGCAGCAGCAAATTCCGCAGCTGGGTCTCATTCGACTTCTTCGGGTCGTCGGCTCCTTTCGGCGGCAATTTGCGACCGGGTCTCAAGAGAAACAGGTCGGGACAAACCCACCATCCGGCAATCAGAATCTCGTACTTCGCGTTCGTAATTGCCTTGTACATCGCCTCGTACGTGTCTTCTCCGTCGACATGCCACGCGACAGCACTTGGCGGTCCAGGGGCTACTGAGAACGAGCCTCCCGACTGGGTGCTGCCCTTGCTGTCAAGGTCCGAGTTGTCCGACGAATCCGAATTGTTCCGCGATTTGCTCCCAGCCGCTGAAGCAGAGGCAGCGATCCCTTGCTTCATGTTTGTGAAGCTGGTCATGTGGTTCTTCTGGAACGCTTCGCCGAGGCTACTAACACGTTCTGTGGCGAACGAGTGGTACCGGTACTCCGTCTCTTGACGCTTCAGCTTCTGCAACCTTCGCACGCATCGATACCAGTGGTCTCGACGAACGTGGGCGTGCCACAATCCCAGGAAGGTGATGATGTAGTTCACTGCGAGACCCGACGTCGGCGCCACGATCCCTCCGACAAAAAGCAGCGCGAGGTATCTCCCAAGCGTCCCCCAGTTCACGGGCGCGACCTTGATCGGGATCACGCAGAAGTGACTGATCGCGTGGTACTGCACATAATTCGTCCCTTGCAGACCGTCGATGGTGATGTTGCCGATGCCCGGGATATTATACGAGTAGTTCGAGGACAGGAAGACGTCGGTGTCTGGGTCGATCTTCTTCGACACGCCTATAAGGCGTCCTGGACTGACGCTGTTAGTGATGACTCCCAGGTTGTACGAAATCTCGCTGCTCTGCCAAAAGTAGTTTACGTTGCTCGAGTACGTGTTGTTCGTCGGCACCTTCAGCTGCGAGACAACAGCCTTTGAGTCATCCGCACGAGCGTAAAGACTGTTGCCCTCTGGAACTTCGAAGAAGTAGCCGCAATATCGTTCATCACCAGATTTGTCGAGCGACGAAGTTGTCCAGTTGGACATCTCAGGAACTTCCGCGTACGACAAACCTCCGGTCAACGGAACATCCACGTCATGAAAGGTGTACGCCACGCTCGACATCTCCATGATCCCGTAGCTCACCAGCGCCAGCGCGACGAACGCCGTCAGTCGCGTGTAGTAGTGGCCCGTGTCGATTTCAATGAAGCCTGCGTTGCTGCCGACCACGAGACCGCTGGGCATCCACGACACTCCCTGCTTGTAGCTTCCTTTCGCTGCCGCAAACGTCTTGTCGAACAGAAACACCTCGCTTGGCTCGCGATCCGACCGATTCCGATAGGCTGCGAAGCACGACGGCTTGAGCACGACCCATCGCCGCACGACACCGAGGCGGTGGTCAAAGAACTTGTACACGAACCCGACGCAGAAGATGATCGCCCCCAAGCTGAACAGACCGATGAAGACGCCCGTCGTGTCGATCTTGGTCGAGACGCTGTCGCCGTCGTTGCTGACCAGCTGCTTCTGCGGTGTGAAGAACGTCCCCAGGTTCGTGATGATGATCAGGAACAGCGGGAAGATGACGCCGACGACCGCTGACACGTACGCGATTCGCATCCACGTGCGGTACAAATGGCGGTACAGGCTCTCGATCGTGCGGTTGAAGCACGTGTAGAGCGGCAGCTGGAACGGCCCGTTCATGCGCATGTGCACGTATCCCTCCTTCAGACTCGGTCCGTAGCGCGACATCGCGCGCGACGGCGACACCTCGAGGAACGCGAGCAGCGGCTCCGAGTTGCGCAGGTCGCGGTCCTTGAGCAGCATGTGAATGTAGTTCTGCACGATGGTGACGTCCAGCACGCGGCGCTCGGCGCGCTTCTCGCGCCAGATCGTCCAGGGTAAATGCACGTTCCGCATGAGCTTGTGTCGGTACATGAGTTGGTGGATGTACAGGTTGATGTGCAGTCGCAGCAGCTGCTTCTGGCCAAAGTAGATCTCCCAGTCGGCTGTGCCCCACGTCACGCGGCCGACAAACACGCAGCAGGGCAGCACCCCCGAGCGCGTGACGGTCGCGCGGCTCACCTGGAACGCGATCGAGTGCTCCATCACCTCTTCCTCCTCGTCGTCCGCGAGGTCGTCGTCATCGTCGTTCAAAATCGTCATCTCGCCATCGTACGGGTCGTCCAGGATGTCGCTGTCGGCGCACTCTTCCTCAAACTCCTGCTCTTCGTCGATCTGTTCCTCGGCCACCGCGCCGCAGCCACCGCGCTCCTCGTGGCCGCTGACGCTCATGCTGCTGCTACCCTTGGACTGCCCACTCGTGCTGCTGGTCACAGACTTGTTGCTCTTGTCCCCCTCCGGCGCGCGCATCCCATGAAGGTCCGCGATCGCGTCGTCGTCTCCTGTGTGGCGGTCTATTGTGCGCGACGGGGCGAATTGCGGGATGGCGGGACTACTAACACTGATGAACCCGCACTCGCAGCTTGCAGTTGTTGCTGTTGTTGTTGTTGTACTTGTGGCGTGCGCGCACCAATGTTGTTGTTGTTGATGATGTCGCGCGTGCTTGCTTAATGTGCTTGCTTGCTGTTCTGGACGCCGGCCGACCGCACTTTTGCCACAAACAAAAGCCTTTTCTGTTCCTTTTTCATGAGCCAAACAAGCAAATGCGGGTGTTACTTCACGCTACCTCGCACACACAGGTAGACAAAAGCACGCACTCACCTGGGTCTCAATATGCGCGCGTAGGAACGAAGCTCTGCGCTCGTGCTCTCTCGCTCGGGTGCGCGGCGTCGAAGGCGGCTGATAATACCAGTGCGGCCTTCTCACTGCTTGTTTGTGTGTTGGCGCTGTCTTCCGCCTTGCTGGTTGTGGCGTCGTGTGCTTGCCCGGTCTTTCGAGGGCAAGAAATACTTTTACCTCTGGAATCGCATCATGTGGCACACACAGCGCTCCCGTCGCCTCTATCAATGAATACATTCAAGTCGGTGCGGAATGCGAAAATCAATTGACAACGCGCGGAGAGACAGGGCATCGCTCTAACTCCTAGGAATTGACACAGTCAAACGCGACAACTTAGCTGCCTCCCTCCATTTTAGCTGTAATTAAAGGCTCCACTCGGCTCTTTCTGTTCTTTCCTCCCACACACACACACACACACAACAAAAATCATGTGATGATGCTTTTGAGCTCGGAGATTTTTGCAAGATGCCTGTGATTTGATTTGCTCCCACCACGACCACCTCATGCTGGAATGAATTCTTTCGCAGCAGCAGCAGCAGCAGCGGACCAAAGGACCAAAAAGGGAGCAAGCACGAAGGTGTGGTCACACACGCGCACTAATTCATCAGCCATTCCGCTCTTCTTGATGTTGTGCTCTTGATGAGACCTCAAGCTGCCCTCGATTGCTCTCGGAACACTAAACCTCACTTGACTCACCTTTTGATTTGTCAATCCATTTGGCCAAATTCGAATCATTTTAGAGCGAGGTTTTCTTCATGTTGTTGCCTTTTAGCTCTATGATCAGAGTGAGACTCAACACAGTATACCAAATGCTTCTTAGATAGCGTACCGACTATGCAGGGTCGCCACCTTTCTGGTGACACCAGAAGGTGGCTTCAGCGAGCGAAGAGCGCATCCCACGAAGCCCTGCTGGACGAAGACGCGTTCATGGAGACTGGGAGACGCTGCGTTGAATCCGAGACTCTGCGCGTGCAACACCGCTCGCTTGCTTCGAAGAGCACGCTGGAGAAGACTGGACCTCTCCAAACGTGCACTCGCAGGATGAAGTGGAAAGCATTTCGATGATCACGTTTTTCGGAGACTTTGGGAAACCAAAGGCTCCACTCCCACAAATCAAAACGTGTTGCCCCATGAGCTCTCGCATGAGCAAGAGGACTCTGGTGGAGCACTCTCACTGAGCGCCAGCCACAACTCAAACTTCTGTAAACTCCTCTTTTGTGTGAATGTCAAATGATATTGAAAAAAATGGGTGGACACGAGAGCTTGGCTCTGTTCCAGATACCTTCCTCGTGCCAGCGCGACCTTCAATCGGGAGGGCTCCGCGGAAATCGTAGATTGCGCGAGGGCGGTGTGGACGCGTGCCTGACCTGCAGCCTTCTCGACTCGCCATGGCATTGGAGGCCATCATGCTGCACTTTGTACGAGCAGAGTGGAGCTACTGCGTCTGCGGCTCGTGACCCCGCAGGCGAGAGGACCGGTCGAGCTCCATGGCCTGCAACATACAATGCAATCTCCCTTGCTCAGCCAACATTGTCGAGAACCAATGGTGACACTGAACCAATTTGCAAAGGAGACGGACGCACCTCTCGGATGACGTTGTCGACGCGGTTGCCGTTGTGGCTCTGGCGCGCGGGTCGTTTCCGCCGGCCCTCGGGCTTGTTCAGCACCATCTTGCTGCGCATGTTAGCCGACAGGAATGGCAGCGTCATGGTCTTTCTGCTTGTCAACAAAACAACAACAGTCACAAGAGTCAGAGGTTGGTCTAGGCAGTCAAGTATCAGGACTAGCCACGCTATCTCGGCCTCAACCTGTCGTTCGCGGGCATCCGGAAGCCAGCGCGGTAGACAAACTCGTCGTCGTTGCGCTCATAGTCCTGCTACAGAACAGCAATCAGTACAGAGCGGTTGAGCTGAGCACAGTATCCCATAGCCACAGCGTTGACAGAAATACGCACGTAGTCTGGCTGCAGGCTGTGGTTGTGCGGCGGACTGTGCTCTGCTTGCAGCTCGGCAGGCGGCAGCGAGCCCGCTTCACGAATCGCATGGGATACGGGCACGGGCCGGCTGCAGGCGACGCACATGACGGGTTTCGTGCCCATAGCGGTCGTGTCACCAGTGCTGTCGGTCGGGAAGAGCATGAGCTCGCCGCGCAGCTCGCGCAGCGCCAGCTCGATCTTGAGCTTGAGCTGGTCCGCGAGCTCCTTCTTCATGCGCAGCAGCTCCTCGGCCGTCATCTCGCGCGCGTCTTCGAGTCGGTCCTCCACCTTTTGCGTGAAGTTCTCGAGCATGAGGCGGTAGTTGACATTGTTGCCCGCTGCTCCGGCGCCACCTCCATTAGCGGCGTTCAGGCGGCCGCCACCAGCACCAGCACCACCGCTCTTGTCGGCGTTGAGCACGGCGTGCGTGACCTTCTTGGTCACCTCCTTGAGGAAATTGTCGTATAGCTGCTTCTGCATCTCGTCATCTCGCATCTCCTGGAAGCGGCCGTCGAGCTCACGGCCCTTCATCTGCGAGTAGAGCTCCTTCACGAGGTCATTCTGGCTCACGTGGCTCGAGTTGCGTGAGTCCGCGAGCTGCGATGGCACGAGTGCTGTCGAGCCGTGTCCTCCACTGTGAGAGCCTGAAGACAACTGGAGGTTGGACAGCGTCGCGGTGAGCTTGGCGATCTCGGCGAAGAGCTCTTTCCGCAGCTTGCCCAGCTCGTCGCTCTCATTCCTTCCACTTCTCACACTGCTGCCACCACCATTGCCTGCATTCGCTGCAGCGCGTGTAGCTGAGCTCATCTCGGACGCGTTGATTGCGGTCACGTTATTGAGCCGCTCGACGTCCTCTTCGACTATCCCGAGCCTGCGGACCGCACCCATGAGACGCAACTCGATCTCCCTCAGGCCATCGTAGTCCCCACTGGCGCTCCGAGGCGTGCAGTCCGAGTCCGTCATCGTCCCCTGGAGGTCTCCACCGCCACCCTGGCCACGACTCGCTCGCTTGCGCTGCGTGAAGTTGCGGTACCACATGGTCGAGAGGCTCTCGAGCTTTTCCCGCATGCTGTCAAGACTCTTGATCAGCGGATCGTTCTTCTTCTCCGTCACGACGTTCACCTGGAGCGTCGCGTTCACCTCTTCGTCCAGGTACCGCAGCTTCTTCGTGAACTCCTCTTCGCGCTCATTCTTCTTCGACACTGTCTTTGAACTGCTGTTGGCTTCACTAGAGCTCTTCAGCGGCACGACGCCAGCCTTCACGCCGTTCTGGAACTGCTTGATCTCCTCAGCGAGCACCTGGAGCGACTCGGCGATCGTCAACGGTGAGTTGATGAGTGGCGAGAACGACAGGTACGTGCGTCGGTAGTGACGCTGCAGCTGCTGGAGCTCTTGGAGGATCTCCTCGTCGCAGAGGCCCTGTGTGAGCTTCTCCTCGTTGAGGTCCAGGGCTTTGCGCCACTCGGCGAGTTGAGGTTTCGCGCGGTCCTGATGGGTCTGGTTGCGGTCCAGAAGCTCCTTCTGCATGGCCAGGCGCGACTCGATCATGTGCAAACGCTGGTGCTCGTTAAAGACCAGGCCATTCCGGAGCGAGTCGAGCTGCGCCTGCTGCGAGTCGGTGGCGTCCGAGACCAGGCTGATGTTCTTCTGGAGCGAGTCGAGCGATGCGTCCGTCGAGCGGCGCAGGTCCGCGATCTTCGTGAACACGAGCGAGAGATCGAGCTGCGGGTTGCCGCTATCGCTGCTTCGTCGCTGGCCACCAACAGCTTGGCTATCACCACCGCTGGTGGACTGGTTTGCTACAGGCACGTACATCGAGGCTGACGTCTGCTGCTGAATAGCAAGGTCTTCCAGGCTCTCCACCAGAGCCTTGATGTCCGAGGCGTTCTTGCCCACAGCCTGGTGCTGGTCCTTCAAGAGCTGCGCATGCGAGTCCTGGACAGCCTTGAGCTCACTCAGGTCTTTCAATAGGACTGCTGTCATCGCGGCCGGGGCTTCACTATTCGCTGGAGACGGTGTTCGACGTGGCGTAGAGTGTTTCTCACTACCGTTTTGGGCCAGTTGAGTCTCAAGATCCGAGGACTTGGTATCCAGGTCCCCCACTTTCCCCACAAGCGACTCGAGTTGCAGGTCGTGAGCCACGAGTCGGTCGTTGAGCGCGTCCTGGAGCTGCTGGAGGCGCGCGAGTTCCTGTCTCACGACTGCGTCCGAGGCGAAAGGCGCACCCGGGAGCTTGAAACTGGTTTGTGTTGTCTTCTTGGTCTCGGCTCCTCCTGTGCCGTCGCTGCCTTCAGCGTTCGGACTGTTGCTGTCATGAGATTCGCTCTCATTGTCCTCGTCGTCAGCATGATCGTCAGCCACTTCGTGGCCGAAAGCCTCGGTCAGCGATCTCCTGAGCTGCTTGGAAAGGTCTTTCTTCGCCTTTGCGAGGTCCTTGGCTGTCACTAGCGGTGGATCCTGGCCAGTACTTGACACAGAACCACCCTCTTCTTTCCCAGCACCACTGTTCGAGTCACTGTCGCGGTCTTGCAGCTGCTCTTGCTGCTGCTGGAGCTTATCCATTTTCGCCTGCATCGCGTCCATCTGGTCCTTCAGGGCCGCGAGTGTGGCCCCCATCTCGCTCTTCTCGCTCTGCACTTGGCCCAGCTGGTCCTGGAGCGAGCCCACCGTGTCGTGCATGTCCTCGACCGAGTGGTTGTTGCTCTTCTGCGCCTGCTGCTGCCGCGCCATCGAGAGCCCCAGTGCCTGCAGCGCCTTCAGTAGTGGGTCCCACGAGAAGTTGTACGCGATGAGCTCCTTCTGCATCAGGGCCGCGAACTGCTCCGGATCGAACTCCTCTGGCTCAGCTCCTGCTGTTGCGCCTGTTGCTGGGTCCTTGAGACGGTCGGTGGCACTCGAGTCGCTCACATCGTTCTCTTGCTCGACGATCGGCTGCTCGTCCATGATGACTCACCACGCACAAACCCTGCGTCCACACCACTCGATCCTTGCGATACCCGTGCTGCCCAAGTGAACTAAACAGCGTGGCCTTGAGCTCGTCGTCGCAGTCGTCGCCTCGCTGTCGTTCGCGCTCGCGTTGGCTGCTAAAAATGAGAGCATCGTGAGCCGCGGCGGGCGTTCCGTTTCATCTTTCTTCATCGGCTCTACACACTCAGACGAGGATAGAAAAGCCTCACAGCCTCGCGAGAGTAAATATACATACCCTGGCGACATGTGTGTGGCCCGAGCGCCGGCGTTCTTCAGACTGGTGCCATTGTCTATTGAGTCACTCGGGACAGTCAGTCAGTCAGCCACTCAACCAATTTCATCTGTTGGTATCTCCAAAATTCTTTTCCTTGTCTTCATCATCTTCATCACTTGAGCAATTCGTTAGGGCGAATCACCTCCACCTCGACTGCTGCTGTTGCTGCTGCTGCTGTTGC
>JAASFQ010000762.1:0-14849 GCA_023333845.1 Globisporangium polare | reverse complement strand
GGCGTGCCGAACGTCGGCAAGTCCACGTTCTTCAACTGCCTCTCGAAGCTCAACATCCCTGCCGAGAACTTCCCGTTCTGCACGATCGAGCCGAATGAGGCCGTGGTGCCACTGCCGGACCAGCGCTTCAACTGGCTCGTCAAGCAGTACAACGCCACCAGTGTGTACGTGTGCACGCATCTTCACCCGTATCAGTAGCACCTCATGCTGATGCTAAGCGTACATGTAGTGCTCGTTCTAGCGCGCACTCATCTCACGTTCGGCTGTGCTTGCTCTATTGCTTTGTGTACACAGGATTCCTCCAGTGATCGCGATTACCGATATCGCTGGTCTCGTCAAGGGTGCCGCTGAGGGTGCCGGTCTTGGCAATGCGTTCCTGTCGCACATCCAGGCTGTCGACGCGATCTACCACATGGTGCGCGCGTTCGACTCGTCGGAAGTGACCCACGTCGAGGGCAACGTCGACCCTGTGCGCGACATCCAGATCATCCAGGAAGAGCTGCGTCTCAAGGACATCGCGCTCGTGTCGAAGCTCTGCGACGGCATGCGCAAGAACGTCGAGCGCGGTGTGGGTGGCAAGGAGAAGAAGCTCGAGTTTGAAGCGCTTGTGCGCATCAAGGAGTACCTGGAGTCCGGCAAGGACGTGTCGTTCGGCCAGTGGAGCGCCTTCGAGGTCGACATCCTGAACCCGCTGCAGCTGCTGACTGCCAAGCCAGTTGTCTTCCTCATCAACGTGAGCAAGAAGGACTACCTGCGCAAGAGCAACAAGTACCTGCCAAAGATCGCCGAGTTTGTGAAGGAGCGCGGCGGTAACGAGCCTGTGATCCCACTGAGTTGCGAGTTCGAGCTGGAGATGCTCGACTTGGAAGAATCGGGCGAGCTGGAGGCGTACCAGAAGGAGAACCCGACCCACAAGTCGATTTTGAACCGCGTGCTGAAGATGGGCTACCAGGCGCTCGGTCTGATCCACTTCTTTACGTGTGGCAAGGAGGTGCGCAGTTGGACCATCCGCAAGGGCCGACTGGCACCGCAAGCGGCCGGCGTGATCCACTCGGACTTCGAGAAGGGTTTCATCAAGGCCGAGGTGCAGGCGTTCGCGGACGTGAAAGAGCGTGAGTGTCTGCTCGAGCTTGTATTGTGATTTCTTGTGTGAAATGTACTCACATACCCTCGTTGTGTCTTGTGATTTGAACAAACTGCAGTGGGAAGTGAGGAAGCCGTGAAGAAGGCTGGCAAGCTCAAGCTCCAGGGAAAGAACTACGAGGTGAGCCCGACTTGTGGCTTTGTTTCTGCTTGATCTCTCTCTCCAACGATGTCTAACATTGGCATATTCTTGTAAATCTGTAGGTCCAAGACGGCGACATCATCTTCTTCAAGTTCAACAACTAAGAGTGGAACCACGCAAGTCGAGAAGATGACAGAAACCCCATGAGAACTCGTTTTTCTCTCTCTCTCTGGTAGGTGGGCGTCTCGGAAGTCTCGGAATGATGTGTTCGGTTGGTATTTGGCTGCCAACTTCATCCCAGAGCGCCAAGAGCTCGAGGAAATGCCGTCAATGGCGCTAGATCATACAAGGCTCACTCGCTCACGCGTCCGTGGCTTGTTGTTGTGTGTGTGTGTCTGAAAGGCTGGTTTGTTTGTTTCTTGGTGTGTTGTGCGGGTGGAGAAGGAGAAGGACCCACTGAAGTGTCTTGGATGGGTTACGCTGAACGTGACTGGTCACGCGTTGGCGACTCTTGGAGTCCCACGCAACCTTTCGCGGCTCCGCTTCGTTCGTTTTGCTTTCGCACGTGAGTGCAGTGCTGCCGCACTTGGGTTGGAATTCCTCGAGTCGCTTCAAGTCAACCGGGTTGAATGCTACCAACGACGCACACGGGTTCGTTCACAGAGTTGCTGTTCATCAACGCGCTATCAGGGCGCCTGGAGTGAGTGAGTGCGCTTCGACAGGTGACGACGTAGCAGAGCCTGAAGGGAGAAGAGGCCATACAGCAGGCTCGGTGTGCGTTTAGTGTTGCTGGTGAGACCAGCAAAGCGCCATCATGGTACGTTGCCTCATGGGACTTTCGTCTGGACACTGACGGCTTCGCCAGCGGTTCTAACGTGTGTGGTGTCCCCGACAGCCCGTCGGATTCGGCAATGAGCTCGAGCTACTGTGGCTCGTGCCAAAGCAGAGCGGCGAGATCCCGGTCAAGCGATCGGGCCACTCGTTCACGCTGAGAAGCACCGACACGGAGACGGCGGTCTACATGTTTGGCGGCTGCGACCACAAGTCGCCCCCTGGTCCAACGAACGACCTCTTCAAAGTGGAAATCAACAACGGTACGTGGGCTACGTAGTGTCTGCTGAGCTCTACATGCTGGCAACTGACGGATATCTAACCGCATGCATGCAGGGTACACGTGGTCCAAGGTGATCCCGAGTGCGAACGGACCGGAAGACCTGCCGCCTCCACGGTGGCGCCACTCGGCCGTGCTCCACGACAAGAAGATCGTGATCTTCGGCGGCTTCTCCGCAGAGAAGCGCATGAACGACCTCTGGATCTTTAACACGGACCTGCGCGTCTGGGAGCAGAAGCACCCGCAGGGGCTCTGGGAAGGGCTCCCGCAGTGCCGCGGCGCGCACACTGCGACGCTCGTGCAGGACAAGATGTACGTCTTCGGCGGCTACGGCGGCAATGGGTACGGACGAACGGACTTTAACGACCTGCACGCGCTCGACCTCATCACCTTCCGATGGGAAGAGATCCAAGCCGAAGGAGAGAAACCCGAGCCTCGCTCGGGCCATCAGACGTGCCTCGTGAACGACCAGCTCTTTGTAATCGGCGGCTGGAACAGTTTCAAGCAGTTCCAGGACATATTCGCGTTCGACCTCACGACAAAGACGTGGAGTACACTGAACGTGCGTCTACCGTCGCCGACGTGGAACCACACGTGCGTTGGGGTCCCCGCGGTGCCGTACTGGAAAGTGTTCATGTTTGGCGGCAACAGTGGCGACTTGGCCGAGTCAGGCACGGCTCAAGGCGCATACCTGAACAGTGTCATGGTGCTCGACACTGGGATCATGGAGTGGGTGACGCCGCCAGTGAAGGGCGAGCTGCCGTCCGCGCGAGCAGACACGACCATGGTGTTTGACAAGAACACAAACCACCTGATCTTCTTCGGCGGCTGGGCGAACCGTTGGTTCAACGACCTGCACGTGCTCAACGCCAGCGAGATCGTCGGTCCGCCGTACGCGATCTCCTCGATCGAGCCGAAGAGCGGGCCGATCACGGGCAATGCCAAGATCAAAGTGCTCGGGTACAACTTCACGGGCCAGTCGGCGAGTCTGCGCTTCGCGGTCGCGAAAGGGTACGTGGACGTCATGGGAACGGTGCTGAGCCCGACAGTGATCCAAGCGACTGCGCCGAGCTTTGAGAAGTACGGGTCGCTGCTCACAGAGGTGCGTGCGTCGCTCTCCGGTGGGATGTACACGAACGCGTCGACGTCGTTCAAGTTCCACTCGGTCACGTCTGCGCTCAAATCGCTGACGTTCGGGCCGTGTCTGATCTCGTCGCTGAACGACAACACTTTGGCGGAGTTCCCGACCACGTTCATCATCCAAGCACGCGACAAGGACGACAACCCACGCGATTGTGGCGGCGACGAGTTCACAATCCTGCTGAAGGCGGTTGGCGAAGAGGCGGGCAAGGCTCCTGAAGTCGAAGAGGAGCCGATTACGACCATCATCGACAAGAATGACGGTACGTACGTCGTGACGTTCGCAGCGCCGAAGGCGGGCAAGTACCAGCTCTCCGTGGATTTCAACGGGACGTTCAACGGCATCGCCGGTCCCGTGCGCGGCTCGCCGTTCACGATCCTCTTCCAGCAGCCGACGGAAGAGAACAAGGCCAAGTGCATGCCCCCACTCAGCAGCGAGAAGGACATGGACTCGTCGGATCTCATCCGGCGGCTCATGGCGAACATGAACAAGCGCAACGGCGAGTTCCGTCGCATCCTCATTGACCTGCGCAAGGACATCCCAAGCAACGAGACCGACGGGCTCGAGACGCTGCGCAAGGTCAAGGAGATCATCCGCAAGCTCGAGGCCGAGAAGGAGACGAACCATTTGATTCTAGACCAAGTGCGCCAGCTCTTTGGGAACATCAAGAAGACCGGCGGCCACGTGGACAAGGAGCTCGTGGAGATTGAAAATATGGAGAAGCTGTTTCTCGACGTGCAGAAGCAGATCCCGACCACGGAGCAGCGTGTTCAGGAGCCCACGCGCGTGTTCAGCGAGAAGACCGAGGAGAAGATCGTGACGTACGAGAAGACGATTCAGAAGAAGATGGAGACGATGAAGACGCTCGACTTTTGGTCCTCGAAGCTTGACCCGGAGAAAGGTTTGGAGAAGATCGAGGGGTACTTGGTGGACTGGGAGATGGAGATGAAGAAGTGCGAGGAGAACACGAAGCTTTGCTCGATCTTTGGCTTCCCGCAGCTCATGAACGAGTCCTTGCGTGTCATGGGGCTCATGCGCGCCGACGCAGAGGGCATGAAGACTGTCTGGGCGATCATCAAGCGATCCAAGTCGTTCTTCGACGCGACGGAGCAGATCCTCTTCAAGACCGTCGACGTGAACGCGCTGCAGATTGAGATCCAGTCGATGCTGAAGGAGCTCAAGAAGACCCCGAAGGAGATCCAGTGGTGCGACGCGTACACGTCTATCCTGAGGGAGTGCCAGTCCTTTGACAAGACCCACCCGCTGATCCGCTGCGTGTCGTCGACGTACATGCGTCCGCGCCATTGGCAGCGGATCATGAAGCACACGGGCCAGTTCCCCACGCCCGACGAGGACCCGGAGCAGAAGCTCTCGCTTATCATGAGCAAGAATCTGCACAACTTCAGCTCGGACATCACCGAAATCTGCTACGAAGCTGAGAAAGAACAGGAGCTCGAGCTGCGCCTGATCGAACTCGAGGGCATCTGGGCCGAAGTGAACTGGGAGATGAACGCGTACAACCCTGGCGTGCCCGAAGAAGAAGTTGTCCCGCTCCTGAAAGTGTCGGAGGAGAACTTTGAGCTTCTGGAGACCCACCAGATTGACGTGCAGGGCATGAGCGCGTCGCCGTACCAGTCCGAGTTTGAGCCTCGTGTCACGAGTCTTCAGCTTGGTCTGTCGTCGATCAACGAAGTGGTCGTGCTGCTCGGTGATATCCAGCGCTCGTGGAGCTACTTGGAACCGCTGTTCATCCAATCGGAAGAGGTGAAGAAGCAGCTGCCGGAGCTCACAGCGGACTTTGAAGATATTGACGTGGAGGTGCGCAAGATCCTGAAGAAGGCGTGGAAGACGTTCAATGTGCGCGAGGCGTGTACCGAAGTAGGGCTTATCAAGCGGCTCGAGGGCATCGTCGAGAAGCTTGAGCTCTGCAAGCACCGCCTGAAGGAGTTCTTGGACGGCCGTCGACGTCAGTTCCCTCGCTTTTACTTTATGTCCGAGGCCGACCTGCTCGACATCCTCTCGAACGGATCCCACCCAGATCGCATCATGCCACACTGCTCCAAGATCTACTTGGCGACGAAGACTCTGGATCTGAAAGATCCACCCGATGGTGGACGTCCGATTGCGACTGCATTCGTGTCGGGCGTGGGCCACGAGATCGTCGACTTCTACGAGCCACCCACACTCGAGGGTGAGGCCGAGATCTACCTGGAGACAGTCATGCGCGCGATGCGCTTCACGCTTTTCAAGCACATTGAACGCTCGCTCGTCACGTACACGCAGAAAGAGCGCGTCGACTGGATCAACTTCAAGGACGAGAGCGGGAAACCCATGGACGCGGCGCAGATCATTTTGCTCGCTGCGGGTGTGCACTACGTGCAGGAAGTGGAGAAGTGCTTTCGCGAGATCCAGGGCGGCGACAAGGAGTCGCTGCAGAACTACAACACGAAGCAGGAGAAGCAGCTCGAGGACCTCATTCGCCTCACGCAGAGCAACATCTCGTCTGCCGAGCGCCAGCGCGTGATGGTGCTGATCACGATGGACGCCCATGGCCGAGATATCGTCGCGAGCATGATCCGCGCCGGCGTAGACGACGCGACGTCTTTCCAGTGGCAGTCGCAGCTCAAGCACTACTTCTCGCCCACGCAGGGCAGTTTCCTGAAGCGAGACGCAAACTTCCGCGGTAGCAACAACTCACGGGCACAGATCCTGATTTGCGACGCCGGTATCCCGTACGATTACGAATACCTGGGCAACGGGCCTCGACTCGTGATCACGCCGCTGACAGATCGCATCTACGTGACAGCGACCCAGGCGCTGAACCTGCAAATGGGCTGTGCGCCCGCTGGTCCCGCAGGCACAGGGAAGACCGAGACCACGAAGGATCTCGCGAACGCGCTCGGCAAGGTGTGCTACGTGTTCAACTGCTCGCCCGAGATGGACTTCAAGAGTCTGGGCAACATCTTTAAAGGGCTCGCATCCTCGGGCTCCTGGGGTTGCTTCGACGAGTTCAACCGTCTCGTGCCCGAGGTGCTCTCCGTGTGCTCCGTGCAGTTCAAGGCCGTGTGCGATGCGTGCAAGGCCGACGACGAGAAGTTCATTCTCGAGAACGATGAAGTCATGCTGGACCCGACGGTGGGGGCGTTCATCACGATGAACCCGGGTTACTTGGGCCGTTCCGAGCTTCCTGAGGGTCTCAAGGCGCTCTTTCGCCCCATGACGGTCATGGTGCCCGATCTCGTGCTCATCTGCGAGAACATGCTCATGGCGGAAGGTTTCACGCAGGCGAAGATCCTCGCGTCCAAGTTCTACGGCCTCTACTCGCTGCTAGGTCAGCTGCTCTCGAAGCAACTGCACTACGATTGGGGTCTTCGCGCTGTGAAGAGTGTGCTCTGTGTCGCCGGTGCTTTCAAAAGAGCGGAGCCAGACATCCCGGAGATCGACCTGCTCATGCGCGCGCTGCGTGATTTCAACATCCCCAAGATCGTCGCGGAGGACACGGTCATCTTCTTCGGTCTGCTGGGCGATCTGTTCCCGCGTGACAGTCCCAACGTCGACGTCCGCAACGACCCGCCTCGCAAGCGCGATATGGAGCTCGAGTCCATGGTGCAGGGTGCCTCCGAGGCGATCGGCAACTCGCCGCGACCGGACTTCATGCTGAAAGTGGTGCAACTGTCCGAACTGCTGGCGATTCGCCACTGCGTGTTCGTGATGGGGCCGCCGTCGTGCGGTAAGACGGAGACGTGGAAGACGCTGAAGAAGGCGAGGGAGATCATGGGCACGCCCATGGAAGTGCAGGACCTGAACCCAAAGTCTGTGAGCACGAACGAACTCTACGGGTACATCGTGCTCAAGACCCGTGAATGGAAAGATGGGCTGCTCTCGCGCATCATGCGTGACCTGGGCTCGCGACGCCGCGACAACGGCGACGAGGACAACAACCCAAAGTGGATCATCCTCGACGGCGATCTGGACGCCAACTGGATCGAGTCGATGAACTCGGTCATGGACGACAACCGCATGCTCACGCTCGCCTCGAACGAGCGCATCCCGCTCAAGACCCACATGCGCATGATCTTTGAGATCCGTGACTTGATGTACGCGACGCCCGCGACGGTCTCACGTGCCGGAATCCTGTACATCTCGACCTCGGAGGGGTACCAGTGGCGGTGCCTGATCGACAGCTGGCTCGAGCGCCACTGCCAGATGCCGATCGACCACCGCCTGAAGAACATGATGTTCACGCCCGACGTGCGCGCCAAGTTCCAGGGGCTCTTCGACCAGTACATTGAGCCCACGCTGCGGTTCTTCAAGAAGAAGCTCGTGCCCATCGTGCCCGTGGAGGACACGACGCTCGTGACGAACCTGCTCAACATGATCGACTGCCTGCTCACACCGCAGGTGCTGGAGGACTACACGGTCATGCAGAACAACTTTGTCTTCTGCTGCGTCTGGTCCTTTGGGTCCATCCTGACGCTGAGCGACGACGGCACGGACTACTCGGCCGAATTCAGCAACTGGTGGAAGAACCAGTGGAAGGACGTGAAGCTCGTGGCGTCGGCGAGCAACACGGTCTTCGACTTCTGGCTCGACCCCGAGTCGTCCAAGTTCAACTCGTGGGCGAAATCCCCGTATTTCTACACGGAGGTGTACAAGTCCCCGAGTCCGATCAACCAGATCACGGTCCCAACGACCGAGACCGCGTCGATCGCCTTTTGGCTTGAGAACCTGATCGCCAAGAGCATCCCGATCATGGTGTGCGGCCCCGCAGGCACGGGCAAGACGCAGAACATCGTGGGGATGCTCAAGAAGCTCAGCAAGGACGAGGCCACGGCCGCGTTCAAGTACTGCACAATCAACTTCAACTTCTACACGACGTCGGGCATCCTGCAGCAGGCAATGTTCGGCCAGCTCGAGCGCAAGACTGGTATCAACATGGGTCCGCCGGGCAAGGCCAAGCTCATCTACTTCATGGACGACGTGAACTTGCCCGAGGTGGACCCGTACAACACGCAGAGCGCGATCTCGCTGCTGCGCCAGGTGATGGAGTACCGCCACTGGTTCGACCGCCAGAAGCTGCAGACGCAGAACATCCTCAACACGCAGGTTGTCGCGGGCATGAACCCGACCGCAGGCTCGTTCCTGATTGATCCACGGCTGCAGCGCCACTTCTGCACCTTTGCGATGGGCATGCCCGAGGCGCCGAGCCTCGTGACGATCTACGAGACGTTCCTGGGCGGCCACCTGTCGACTTTCGGCGACGAGCTCAGCAACGTGCAGTTCTCGAACGCGCTCATCAAGGCGGCGCTGAGTCTGCACACGAGCGTCGTGAACACGTTCCGCAAGACGGCGGCCAACTTCCACTACGAGTTCAACGTGCGCCACCTCTCGAACGTCTTCCAGGGACTCATCGCGTCCAAGAAGCAGCGATTCTCCGCCACGGAGAAGTTCGTGCTGCTCTGGCTGCACGAGAGCGAGCGCGTGTACGGCGACCGTCTCGTGTGCAAGGCCGACATTGAAAAGTACAACCAGCTCGTGCAGCTCCAGGTGAAGCGGTCGTTCCCGGCGTGCAACACGAGTCGGTACTACGCGGCTGAGAACTCGTGGCCGCTCATCTTCTGCCACTTCACGAAGGACGGCGATTCCGAGTACGACCAGATCATGGGCACGAACCTGGACGACCTCAAGATGAACCTGCAGGCCCAACTGCGCGACTACAACAACAATGAGAACAACACGGCGATGCACCTGGACCTCTTCGACGACGCGGTCAAGCACGTGGCGCGCATTGTGCGCATCCTGCGCAACGAGAGCGGCCACGCACTGCTCGTGGGTGTCGGTGGCAGTGGCAAGCGGTCTCTGGCGCGGCTGGCGTCGCACATCTGCGGCTACTTGGTGCGCCAGATCACGATCAGTAGTAAATACGGCGAGAACGAGTTCAAGGAAGACCTGCGCAAGATGCACATGAACGTCGTCGAGATGCTCTCGCGCAATGAAGAAGACGGCGGCATCGTGTTTATGCTCACGGACTCGCAGATCACGAACGAGAAGTTCCTCATTTACCTGAACGACCTGCTGGCCTCGGGCGAGGTCCCAGACCTCTTTGCGATGGAGGACATGGACAACATTGTGGGCCTGCTGTCGCCCGTCGCAGGCACGAAGGATCGCAAGGAAGTAGTCAAGTTCTTCCAGGCCGAGATCCGCAAGCGACTGCACCTGTGTCTCTGTTTCTCCCCCGTGGGCGACGATTTCCGAAGTCGCGCTCGCAAATTCCCAGCGCTGGTGAACTGCACGGTCATCGACTGGTTCCAGCCGTGGCCGAAAGAGGCGCTGCTCTCCGTGGGCCGCGAGAAGCTCAAGGAGATCGCGGACCTGCTCGGCTCGGACGACTCGCGCGCCGGTATCGAGAACTTCATGCCGTTCTCGTTCACGTCCGTGAACCAATGCGCTGAGCGGTTCTTCCTCGTCGAGCGCCGTTACGTGTACACGACGCCAAAGTCGTACTTGGAGCTACTGCAGCTCTACAAGAAGATCTTGCGCAAGAAGGTGAAGGAGTACGCGGCTGCGATTGAGCGTCTCGAGAAGGGTTTGCAGAAGCTCAAGGAGACTGGAGAGACTGTCGCGCGCCTCGAAGTCGAGCTCAAGGGCAAACTCGAGGCTGCCGAGGACAAGAAAGCCGTCTCGTCTGCGATCGCAGAGACCGTGAACAAGGAGAAGGCGAACGTCGAGGTCGAGAGCAAGAAGGCGAGCGAAGAAGCCGCCAAGTGCGCGGTCATCCAGGCTGAAGTGACGGAGAAGCAGCGATCTACGATGGAGGACCTTGCGAAGGCCGAGCCGGCCGTCGAGCAGGCCATGGCGGCGCTCGACTCGCTCAACAAGAAGGACTTGGGCGAATGTAAGACCATGTCCAAGCCACCAGCTGGCGTTGACGACATCTTTGCGGCGACGATGGTACTGCTCGCTGGTGTGCATCCAAACGTGCAGGTGACCAAGACGGGGAAAGTGAAGGATGCCAAGTGGGACACAGTGAAGAAACAGCTTTTGGGCAATATTCCCGAGTACATTGAGTACCTGGTGGGCTTCAAGCAGGTCGTGGACGACGGCAAAGTGCCGCTGGTGAACTGGAAGGACGTGCGCGAGTACCTGGAGAAGGAGCATTTCAACTACGACACGATCCTCACGAAGAACAGAGCTGCCGCAGGTCTCTGCTCGTGGGTCATCAACATCGTCATGTACTACGACATTGTGATCACGGTCGAGCCCAAGCGCCAGGCGCTCGCAGCGGCAAACTTGGAGCTCGAGTCGGCGAACAAGCGCTTGCTGGAAGTCACGACGCTAGTGGCGGAGCTGCAGGCGAAGCTCGACAAGCTGCTCGAAGAAGCTGCGGCGGCTGAGAAAGAGAAAGAGGATGCAATCAGCTCTGTCGAGCAGGGCAACCGCAAAATGAAGCTCGCAGGTACGCTTACGAATGACCTCTCGAGCGAAAACGTGCGTTGGGGCGTCAATGTGCTGCAACTGCAGAAGGAGAAGGACCTGCTTGTCGGCGACGTGCTGCTCGCGTCCGCGTTCATCTCGTACATTGGTCCGTTCACGAAGCCCTTCCGCGACGAGCTCATCAACAAGCACTGGGTGCCGTTCCTACGCAAGGCCGCGAACGGCGAGAGCATCGCGATGTCCGAGGAGTCGAACCCGCTCACGATCCTCACGGACGATGCGCAGATCGCGCAGTGGAACACGCAAAAGCTGCCGTCGGACCGCGTGTCGACTGAGAACGGCGCGATCGTCGTGACGACCGTGACCATGGGTCGACGACCGCTCATCATCGACCCGCAGCTGCAGGCCATCGCGTGGATCCGCGAGATGGAGGCGCACAACAACCTGATCATCGTCCGCGTGGGGCAGAAGATGTGGATCGAGCGCCTCAAGTCGGCCATCGGCACGGACGGCGCGTTCATGATCGAGAACCTGGGCGAGAAGATCGACCCGATCCTGGCGCCAGTCATCCAGCGCTCGACCTCGCGTCGTGGTGCTCGATACGAGATCCAGATCGGCGATGCCTCGGTGCCCTATAACGACAACTTCCACCTGTACCTGCACACGAAGCTCGGCAACCCGCACTACCCTCCTGAGATCCAGGCCGAGTGTACGATCGTGAACTTTACGGTCACGATCCTCGGTCTTGAGGACCAGCTGCTCAACTTGGTCGTGTCGAAGGAGCGCAACGACCTCGCCGTGAAGCGCGAGAAGCTCATCCAGGAGCAGAACAACGGCAAGATCGAGCTCAAGAAGCTCGAGGACGACATTCTCTTCTACCTCGCGAGCGCCGACGACGACATCACGAACAACCAGCCGCTCATCAGCATTCTGAGCGACACCAAGTACAAGGCGCAGCTGACGCAGAACAACATGGAGGCGGCCAAGAAGACCCAGGAGTCCGTGAACATCACGAGCGAGAAGTACCGCAGCATCGCGGCGCGTGGTGCGCTGCTCTTCTTCCTCATGAACGACATCAGCAAAGTGCACTCGTACTACATCTACTCGCTCGCGTCCTTCCAGCAGGTGTTCCTCTCGGGCATCTACCGCGTGCCCATGAAGAAACCTGAGAGCGACCCCGCTGCTGGCGGCGGAGGGGCTGAGGGAGAAGAAGCTGCTTCTGGTGGAGGAGCTGGTGGCGAGAGCGAGGTCCCGGAGCTCACGGACGAAGAGATGCACGTGCGCTGCCGCATCCTCATGGACAGCATCACCTCGTGTGTGTACAACTATGTGCGGCGCGGACTCTTTGAGCGCGACAAGCTCACGGTCGCGTCCATGCTCACGCTCAAGATCCTGCTCAAGGACGCGCTGCTCACGGACACGGAGGTCGAGTACTTGCTCATCAGCAAATCGCACCCAGACGCAGGGAACGCTGGCTCGGCCTCCGAGTGGCTGCTCGCTGCTCTCTGGGCAAAGATCAAGGCACTCGAGGGGCTCAAGTGCTTCCAGGGACTTGGCGACGCGGTCCAGAACGACCCGGACGAGTGGCGCAAATGGTTTGCGACAGAGGATGCCGAGCGCCAGAAGCTGCCGGGCGACTTCATCAAGCTCACATCGTTCCAGCGCATGATCCTACTGCGTGCACTACGTCCTGACCGCGTCACGAATGCGCTGCGCACGTTCATCCTGGAGTCCCTGGGTGAGGAGTACGTGACGCAGCCGCCGTTCAATATGGACTCGACGTATGCCGAGACGAACTCGTCGATCCCGATCTTCTTCGTGCTCTTCCCCGGAGTCGACCCGACGCCCTGGGTGGAGAAACTCGGCCGCGCGAACGGCGTGAGTCTGGAGAACGGCAACTTCATCAACATTTCCATGGGTCAGGGCCAGGAAGCGTATGCGGGCGAGTCACTCAAGAAGCTGAGCACGGGCGGCGGATGGATCATCCTGCAGAACGTGCACCTGATGCAGTCGTGGCTGCCGACGCTCGAGCGGCAACTGGAGGAGGTGGCGACCGAGGGCGCCCACGACAACTTCCGGTGCTTCATCTCGGCCGAGCCGCCGCCGCTGCCGGACATGCTCAACATCCCCGAGTCGCTCATGCAGAGCTGCATCAAAGTGGCGAACGAGGCGCCGTCGGACATCCAGTCGAACCTGCGCCGCGCCTGGGCCAACTTTAGCGAGGACAAGATCCAGGCGTGCACGAAACCCGCGGACTTCAAGGCGTGTCTCTTCGCGCTCTGCTGGTTCCACGCGATCGTGCTCGGACGCAGGCGGTTCGGCCAGCAGGGCTGGAGTCGCGCGTACAGCTTCAACACGGGCGACCTCACGATCTGCGCCAACATCCTGCACTCGTACCTGGACAACAACCCGAGCGTGCCGTGGGACGACCTGCGGTACATCTTTGGTGAGATCATGTACGGCGGCCACATCACAGACTCCTGGGACCGCAGGACGAACAACACGTACCTGACGGTGCTCATCAACCCGGGGTTGCTCAACGGCATGGAGCTCGGACCGGGCTTCAAGTCGCCCAACCCGGAGGACTTCAACTTCGCCGAGTACGCCAACTACATTGAGAAGAACATGGTGCCCGAGGCGCCGCCGCTCTTCGGTCTGCATCCGAACGCCGAGATCGGCTACCTGACGACCACGTGCGAGACGCTCTGTTACACGATCGTGACGATCGGCGGCGGGGCTGGCGGCGGCGGCGAGAGCGGAGGAGACAAGACCGCGGTGCTGCGCCACATGATCGACGAGTTCGAGGCGCGCTGTCCCGAGTTCTTCAGCATGCTGGACCTGACGGAGCTGGCGGCGCCGCTGCTGACCGAGGAGCACGGGCCGTTCGTGGTCGTGGCGCTGCAGGAGTGCAGCCGCATGAACGTGCTGCTCGAGGAGATCCGCATTTCGCTGGGCGACCTCAAGAAGGGGCTCAATGGGCAGCTCAATATGTCACAAGCCATGGAGGACCTCGCGACGGCCATGTCGCTGAACGAAGTGCCCGGACGCAACCCGTTCTCGCAGTGCAAGTGGGAGAAGCAGGCGTGGCCGTCGAAGAAGTCGCTCAGCGGTTGGTTCACCGACATGGTCAAGCGCTACCAGCAGATGCTCGTCTGGTCGGCGGACTTTGTCACGCCCTTCTCGATCTGGCTGCCGGGGCTCTTCAACCCGACGGCGTACACGACGGCGTGTCTGCAGGTGACGTCGCGCAAGAAGTTCATGCCGCTCAACCAGATGACGGTCGAGACCCACGTGACGACGTTCCAGGACGCGGCCCAGGTGACGTACTACCCGGACGACGGCGTGTTCGCGCACGGCCTGATCCTCGAAGGCGCGCGCTGGTCGACTTTAGACGAGATCTCGGAGCGCTACCAGGTGGGCAGCGCGCCGTCGACCGAGTGCGGCGGCACGCTGCTGGACAGCAACCCCAAGGAGCTGCTCTGGTTCCTGCCGGTCGTGTACGTCAAGGCCGTGCAGACGCGGCCGAGCTGGGAGCCGTCGGCCGTCGGGTACCTGCGCCACGACCCGCTCGTGTACGAGTGCCCCGTGTACCTCACGCGCTTCCGCGGCCACACGTACATCTTCCTCGCGACGCTGCCGACCGACTGCGGCGGCGAGAAGTGGGTCCTGCGCGGCGTCGCGATCCTCTTCCAGGACGACAACTAGTGAGTGAGTGGATCGGAGGTCGAGAGTGTCGAGCGTCAACACCCAGCAGTTGGTAGATAGTAAGTACAGTCTTTGTGAAGAAATGCACTTGTATTTTGTATCGAACTGGTGATCCCCGGACTCAAGACTCCACTCAGCCAGCCACCGTTGACGCTCACGCTCACGCCCACCGCTGTCTGCTATCTCTCTGGTTCATTCGTCTTCCTGCTTGACAGTCTTCTTCTTCTTCTTCT
>JAASFQ010000761.1:0-14910 GCA_023333845.1 Globisporangium polare | reverse complement strand
GACCCGTCCGCCCATGCGCAGTTGTTCCCTCCGCGTCCGGTCGTCGTAGCGTGGCGTATCGGCATCTGTCCGCAAGTGCGAGACTGCTTGAACCGCTATGACGTGCTTCTCCCACACCAGCGACTCATCGATTGCATCACGGGCGCGGCTCGCACCATCGACATCGCTCCCTGTCCGGTCACACATCCAGAGGTACGCCGATTTCTTATTTATACGAGTTGGGTATACTTATTTGTCCTTTGCTTGATTGGCGACGATCTCGACGCACACTCGTTTGAGTGGTCTCAGGCGACGACCCGATGGGTCACCTCGCGTGCGGTTCATTACGGACGCATCGCGGATGCTGCCCACCTCAATTCAGATAGCGCGATTTGTCCAAGCGGGTGTGGAAGGTCGGGTCGGATTTACTCGGATGCACGAGAACCTGTGCATTGTGGACGACGAGATCCCGCTTTCGGGTGGGTAAGTGTCGTTATCTATCCCACATGTGGATGCGCTTGCTAAAGTTGTGTGTATTTGTGTCGTGGGCTCTGTGAATTATAGTAAATGCGGAGCTCATAGGAACCAGGACCGTTTGATCGTCAACGGACCTGGTGGCCAGTTGCAGAACAGTCGGTCGTACTTCGGCATGGTGTATCGACACCAATCCCCGCCTGTTGTCTGAGGACGTGGCTGCGCTTGCTTCAGCTCGTCGAGTCCAAGCTTATTTTCGAGGTTGCTATCCACGACACAAGTGCCGTTTCCATATGCCATTGCGTGGTTTTCTCGCATAAAGTGATAGAAAGTCAAGAATGAGATGATGGACATGTATCCACGCATGCACGTGAGGGAGTGCGAGTGTATGGGGAGATGCAGTTGCTGGAGGAGCTGTCCACGTTATACCGCTGTTTCCAACGGAGCAGTACGTATTCTTCAAGCACACCAATCACGTCTGCGTTTTTTGTGTTTATTTGAATCGCACGTCTTCGATGGTCAAGGCCGAGCCTTTACCCCCAGCCATCAAGACTCACGCGTTCGATGCGTCCTTCGCACGACGAGACTCCAACATCACGGCGTCCATCACATTCGCAAACACAGAATGTCGCTATGGCACACGCAAGGTGAAGTTGGCATTCATAAAAGTACATACAAACTCACGTCCGAAAGAGGGAGAGAGAGAGAGCGATGTCCACGTGAGAAGGAAGCGGCACACGAGGAAGGCCACTTGCGTACTTGACAGCAAATCCGGAACTGCAGTGTTCCTTTCGTCATGCGTTTGGCTCTTGCGCTGCTCGTGATATACAACATGTATCGGACTTGGTTTCGAGTCGAAACGTTGACGCGACAAGCAGCACCACTGAATTGGCTGAGCAATGCGATACAGAGCCAAGGATATCTTGCGGCTCAGCTTGAACCGGTCGTGAACCGTGATTTTGGACAGTTGTGTGGTCAACGCTCCATTATTACTCGATAGAGTACTGTCGGAATAGAGGTAGCATTCATAGGAGGATTCCCTTTCAGTATGACAATGTGAGCTGCTGATTCTGATCGTGACTCGCGATTGGGTTTCAATTTCAAATTATGATGACTGCATGGTTCCTCTCCAGACTGAGTATGATAACGATAGAGAGGTGTATGCAGTTGGATCAGGTCATTTGGTCGCGCATCTGCCTTGCAATTCCGCAATATACCCTCATGCTGGGCTGCATGATTTCCAAACGGGTAAATGAAAGCTGCCGTGTCGTTCGCGAAACGTTCTTGTGGCGACTCTGGTTGAAGCCACGCGCGCGTTCGACCTGAGTCTGCCAAGTCATTCTGACTCGCTCCCTCCCCATTTCGCTTCCAGACAAGCAGCCGCCCGCACACTCTCGGAACTTCCATGAAGGTCGAGGGCACGTTCACTGCGCTCGTGACGCCCTTCTCGCCCGATGGGCTGCAAGTCGACTACGAGAAGCTCCGCGAGCTGGCCGAGTGGCAGATCCGGGCGGGCGTCAACGGACTCGTCGTGGTACGCAGCTCCTTGTACATTGTCTGACCTGGTATACTGCTCTAATGGCCCTTGCTATCCTCTGCGCGCCATGCGTATAGCTAGGCTCGACGGGCGAGCACCAGGCCGTGACCTTCGAGGAGCGCATGCGCATCATCAGCGAGGTCGTGGACGTGACCAACAAGCGCGTGCCCGTGGTCGCCGGCACGGGCTCCAACTGCACTGCGACCGCCGTCCAACTCACGCAGGCGGCCAAGGACGCCGGCGTGGACGGCTGCATGGTCGTGGCGCCGTACTACAACACGCCGACGCAGCGTGGGATCTTCGAGCACTTCCAGGCGGTGGCGGAGGTCGGACTACCGGTCATCGTGTACAACAACCCAGGCAGAGCCATGGTGACGATCGAGCCAGAGACTGTCGTGAAGCTGTCGAAGATCCCGGGAATAATTGCGATCAAGGACGCGACTGGAGGCTTGGACCACGCGATCGCTGTGTCTGCAATGTGCGACATCACGCTCTTCTGCGGTGAAGACACGCTCGCGCTGCCGATGATGGCGATCGGCGCCACGGGGGTCATGAGCATCCTCTCCAACATCGGTGCGGATACCGATCCCTCGGTTTGCATCATCCGCATTGACTGTTAGTCTCGCTTGCTAACTCTGTAATCCGCTACCTTGCTACGAACTATAGCTCCCGAGCGAGTCGTGGCGCTCACGAACGCAGCAATGGCGGGTGACTTCGCGACAGCACGCAAGGTGCACCTGGAGAATGTAATTATCTGCCATGAAACGCAACTCACTCGTGTGTCAGAAAGCATGGCTGACTAATCTTCTGTGATTTCACTGGATGCCTCAGTTCATGTTGGTGCAGCTGCTCTTTATCGAGTCGAATCCCGCGCCAACCAAGCAGCTGATGGAGCTCATGGGCTTGTGCTCGGCATCGGTCCGTGCGCCATTAGTGCAGTGCTCGGATGAGACCACCGAGAAGCTCAAGGCTGCGCTGAAAGCCAACAACCTATTGTGAGTACGTATCACCGAATCCCTCAGCACTAGGTGTGGATAACTCTCACTCACCGAATGTTGCGTCAGTCTTGATAATAGCGATGGTATATATTACTGAACGAAGGTGCATGGCAAAGGAAACCCGAGTAGCTACGGTCGCTCTCTTACTTCTTCTGGTGGTTGATGAAGCGCCGCGAGTACGCGCAGCACGAGGATCATGGTGAGGTTGACGAGCATGTAGTGGCCGATGTCCTCGTGGCGGATGTCGAAGACCTTGTCCAGGTACGTCCTGATCGGGATGGCGCCAATGGACACGGTTCTGGAATGATGATTTCTCAGCTTTTCTTCGTCTTCGACAGCTGCCTGGACGTCGCGTGTGAGTGGCGACTTGGAGTGAGCAACAGGGGGAGAACGCTGCGCGAAACGACGCCATCCGCGCACACGACAGAGATTTCCCGAGCAAAGAGAGGTGGGAGTTGCTTTCCGCACAATAGAGGGTGGCTGACCCAATTCTGTATCCCGCGAACCTGAATCAAATCGATGCGCCACCTGTCTGATGATGGTTTGAAAACCTATGAGGCGATGTGTGCGTGGCTGAGCCTGCTCGAGACTGTGATGCACGCCACCGAACGCGCTTTGCGCCGTCAACCTGCTCGTCTTCGAGCGCCAGACTCTCGCTTGAGTGTGTTCGCGAAAAAGCTACCCCACTCGGAATATATACCTTGAAAAATGGTAGTTGACATCTGAGTCAGCGAGCTTCCAAGAAAGCTCACTTCGCACCGTGCAAACTGATAGGACGCTAATGCTAGTATTTGTGGATGAAGGCTCCATATTCACATGCCTCCGTAAATATCTGAATAGGAGATGGGCATCGACTGTGAAACCATTTGCAGGACGCAAAGTCGCCTCACGACTCCAGGAAGCAGCTTCCCGTTCCAGCTCCTCCACAGCCTTGCCTGGGCTGCTGAAGCTTTGCGCAACCTTGACTGCAGCAGACCCGTTCGTGTGACTTCTACGATGCCAATCCACAACCGCTGTCGCCATTCGCTCCATCAGCTTGATCCTTTCAGCAAGCTGCCAACCTGACTTGCAAGAAACGAACTCGGGACGTCCGGGTGCCACGAGAAGAGCTCATGAAACAACGTCACGTTCCCGACCACAGGCTCCTTCAGCATGCGCTCATACAGCTCTGTCGACTGGTGTACCATGGTCACGCGCTCGGCACACTTTCGCAGCGTGGCAAAGCGGCCGCAGTCGATGAAGCTCCTGGGGTTGAACAGCTGCGCGACCGAATCCGAGTGGCCCAAGTAGATCGGGATACTCCCGGCGAGGAAGGCGGTGACGATCTTCTCCGTCACGTACCCGGACTGTTGTTGCGCATTCTCGAACGCGATCACGAACTTGTAGTCGCTGTAGATCCTGATAGCGTCTTCGAAAGCCGAGGCGCTCCAGCGAGACCGCCACCGCTCTGTCTTCTCTTGTCGAGCTGAGCCTTGACACACGCTCAGCGCATCGACGGGCTCTAGGGCGTTCAGCAAGTCAAACATGTACTCGCGTTGCGGACGGTCGCAGCGGGCGTACATGTAGGCGCAGAACTTGCGTGGCTGTGGCTCAACAGACAGAGTCGCTCTTCGTGCTCGATGCGAGGCCAGCAGCAGCATCGGATTCAGGCTCACGATTTCACCGAACGCCATGCTCGCCATCGGGATGTACACGTGCTTCCCTCTCTTGGGGACTTGAGACAGAGTGGAGATCAAGAGCACACTCTCATCTAGACCGTCGACCTCCCAGGCCTCCCCTGCGATCATCACGAGTCGTGACGATCCCCCATAGCGCTCGATAGCTTGTGAGGCCGCCCGTTGGCACGGAGGGCTCCACGCAGACGTGCAGTTGATGCCACCGTCCAAGATAGAGAACACGAACACGTCAGGTTCCTTCGCTGAGGTGAACTCTTTCGATTGCTGATTGTAAAACGTGGCTTCGTCGAGCACTTGGACCGGGTTCTCCTTGTAGATCGCGGTGAACAAGCACTCGAGCAGCACTTTGCTGTACGCACCCTTGCGAGAGTACACGATCGTTATCGGTCGCGGTGACATTCCTCGTGTGGAGAACTGCAGGTTGCGGCGCCAGAGCTCTACGAACGCAGAGCTGACCTTGCGATCCTCGACTGATTGCTTCAAACTCTTTGTCATCACGGCGCGAACCTGGGCTGAGACGTCGCTGTATGGAATCTGCTGCTCGTCCAGGAACTCGGTAATCGCAGCGCAGTGATCAGCAAAGCTGTCACGCGACGGGTCGAAGCGAAAGTCCTTGGCGCTGCCCATGTTGACGCCGTCGGCAGCAGTCAACCTCGTCACAACCTGAAGTTCCCCAGAGGTCAGATCCACGTTCAAAGTCATGCTGACTGTGCGCTTGGGCTTCTCGGGTTCGTCACCATCAGCGTCAGCATTAACAGCCACCTGATCAGGTTTCAGCCATGTTGCGGCGTCGAAGCCTTGACAGAACGGCGTCTTCGCCTGGAGGTTGGCGTGGATCACGCGAATCGCATGTGGGGTCAAGTCAGCGAATGAGGCGAACCCCTCTTTGCACGTGGTGTCTTTCAGGTTCTGGAACGAAGGTACGTGCTCCGGGTGGACTTGCAACGCAAGCAGCCAGAGCGCGACGGAGACATCGTCGAGCGACATGAAATCCCCCAGTTCTTTGCGATTCGCGCCAATGTACTCGGCGCAGTCCATCGACATGACGTAGTGCGGACCAAACACAAATGGCAGCAAAGCGCTCATCGGATACTGAGCTTCTGGGAGGTAGTTCTTGTGATGCGGGTTGCGCATGGGCGCCACGGGCGACAGGAACTGCTTGGCCCAGACCTGGCCAGCGTAGAACTGCCTTCGAGGGCCGTGCTGTCGGAGTCCGTGGCTGATTCGGTCGAGCCTGAGGTAGATGTCGTCGTCGGCGATCATCACGTAGGGCACCTTGGGGTATTGTGTGGCTGCGAAGTGGAGAAACTGCTTCACTTTGCTTGGGAGCGTGAAGTACGAGTCTTCACACTCGAGTTCGTCGGTCAGCAGGTCACCAAAGCGCTGCTTCTCCATCTCGATGGCTCGAATCAGCTGATCTCGTTGGTGTTGGTCTTGATAGAGGTCGGAAATGGTTGGCTGGCACCCAACGAAGAACACCTTGACCCCGTGGGTTGTAGCTGAAGCTCTGCTCGCCCACGTGGCTCGGATCGCTTGGCGAGACACAAAGCCGCGTAAAACACTCGTCTTGACGCCAATCACCAGTATCAGAGGTGACTCTTGCTGGCGCGCAGCATCGGTCGCATTGCTGGTGGTATAGGGACTCGTGACAGTGTCTCGCTCTACAATGTCGCCGTGTGCGTTGACTTCCGGTTGCGTTACTGTGGCTGAATTCGCCTGATTGGATGCCCACGTCAGCAGATCCTCGTCTTCCTCAATCGCTAGACGCGCACGCTCGTCTCGCTTCCGACGCTCGACATACTCTCGGTACTCTTGCTGGTGAAGCACTGTGAACACTATGGGCTCCGACTCCAGCAGCCGCTCGCTGTTGACTTCCGTACCCACCAGGTACGCCACGGCCGAGTGGTTCCCCGATGGCAGGAAATCGAATAGAGGCGGCTCGTTCCGGTTTGGTGAGCAGTGTCGCCACTTTGCATCGATCTCAATGCAGAGCAGCTGATTCCGGTACCGGCGATAGAAGTCTTCACTGCTGTCCACGGCGAACTCGCACGCAAACTGAACCGGCAGCGCGTTCACCGAGCCATTGAAAGGCAAGCGGATGCGGTTGCGAGCAGAGAATCGCCGGCGTTGCGGAGGCGTTGATGCATCTGGGCTGGAGAGCGCTGGTAGCTGGCTAGTGTGTGCTGTTGTGTCCTGGAGACTGGGAGCGTGGTCAGCTGCTGGCGAAGAGTGAGGCTGCGCGAGCGCAAACTGCACGCCTGGGACGCTGTCAAAGCACAGCAGCGCCACCAGCAGCAGCAGCGTCTCCGAGAGCACCTCGAGCCTGAGCATCGCGGCGAAGTGTGCTTGCTTGGTGCTTGAGTGGCGAGTGCGTGCGCCTGCTCGATGACCATCGAAAGATCTCTTTCGAGAGCTTGTCGACTTTTTTGGACACGATGTGTTTTGGATGGGAAGGGATAAATAATCCTCGAAAACCATGAAGGGTCCTTATATTAGCAATTCCGATACAAACCGACCTTTCATGGTTTTCGAGGTTTCTTCCGATCCAACTTCTGTTTGGAAGGAGGACGTACCCGTGTAACCCGATAGAGTTGAGGCCGTATTTGACAGATTGGTACCTAATGACGGTATATTACATCTGCTACCGTATTATACAGGAAATGCATCGCCGAATAAGCGGTTTTGTACAGCAAATAGCGCCTTGTAGAGCATCTCGTCCTTGTGGATACCGTCGTTTGCAAAAGCGCATCACTTCGCCGGAGAGAAGAGTCACACTCCCATGCACTCCAAAGGAACGCGGAAGCTCCTGCGATCACGACGCGGCGAGCGCGCGATCAAGATGGGTTCGAGCTTGAGATGCTGAGCTGAGCTCATCTCAGCGAGTCGACCAGTTGGCCGTTCGCTGGAGTGTGCAGAACCGAGCGAAGAGCGTGCCGCGGCGGCCTCGATGACGAGCACAACGGAGCAGCTCTCGCGTAGAGAACGCTGCTCCAACTGTGGCGCTCCGCAACATTGACAGGCTCTTTAAAGGGAATCTCAAGACGAACCTGCACGAGAGCGACGCCAACGCGCGCGTGATCCACTACTTTGCCGTGAGCGTCACCTCACCTCACTGAGAACAAGGCAACGGCGAGGTGAGTGGTGGGCGATGAGATGGGGAGGGGCTCCAGGTGAGCCCTCGCTTGGTTGGAGTCGAAAGGCGTGCTGGCACTGTGCAGGCGCGCACCTAGTACGGGATTCCACTGCGGGAGCTCGGAGGACGCATGCTCAGATTTGCAAGCAGGGGAAGAAAAGTGCCGTCAACGAGCGGAAGACTCGGCGATGCATGGAATTGGAAGGCAAGGGGATGACAGGTGGCTTCTTTAAATCGTGGCAAACAAAAGTCTGTCCGGATTGTTCTTCGCTCGCTCACTGGCAGACTCTATTCCGAGTGCCTCGATTGGTCGCATCGAGCACGAGTCGTGGAGGAATCGAGCAAAGGCATTTGAGGCGGCGAGCCGCTCTCATGACACGATGATCCGCGGACGCCTTCGGACGTAGTAGAGCATGTACCTGCGTCACACAGGAAATTCACATAGAGGACAACGAGTTAGTTTGACAGCCTTACCTGAGTCGGCAGGGAGCAAGTGATAGCCCAACCAGCACTTACGCTTGGCTCTGGAGCACCTGGGCTTCGGTCGCTGGAGTCACGTGCGTGTCGTCGAAGAGGAACCACTGCGGCCTCAGATCACCACTGCCATTGCTGTCATTCTCACCCATACTCAGTCCCTCTGTTCCGCTCTGGATGAACGCCGTGTAGTGCCCGCCCTGCACCGAGTCGCCGTGGTGGTTGATCACGGCCGCGAGGTCGTACAGACTCGCATCAGGCTCGTTAGACCCATCATTGCTCACTCCCGATCCTGTTGGCGTCACTGGGTCATCATCATCTTCTGCCTCGGGTGAATCGCTGTTATTGTTGGCTCGGAACTCTTCCAAGCTCAGCTTCCTGAGCGGGAACTGGACAAAGTCCGAGAGCTTCTGTTGCTTGTGGAAGTCCAGGCGCTTGATGTGCACCACGAGCACGTTTGGCAGACGATGGAGCCGCAGGCGCTTGTTCATGTTGGCGTACGCCCGGCAGCGCCGGCAGTACACGCGGTTGATGCCCCTTAAGTGCTCCTCGGCCGTGAACTTTGTCAGCAGGCTCTCTAGTGATAAGACTGGGGACTGAGGCTGCTGTTGTGAACCTTTGCTGGTGCTGGCTTTGGCGTCCTCAGCCAGTGTCTCGAGCGACAGTGAGAGGTCCAGGAACGGGTCAAACGTGCTCGAGACTTCGTCACACAGTGCACACTCGACCTCCGACACAAGCACGCCGGCGTAGTGCTGGTGCACGGCGCAGTCGCAGAGCGACGTGCCCGTGGGCGTGAACCGCGGCGACATGGCGCCGGGCTCCAGCACCTTGGGGTGCGTGTGTGCGTGGAGCCCACCGAGGAACGCGAGGAAGAACTCGTGCGCGTCGTGCTGCTGCGAGCCGATGAACGCTGGCGCGAAGCTCCAGAACGCCTCCATGATCTTGTGCGGGACGAATGGAGGGGAGGCAGCTGGCGGCTGTGACAGAGTTGTCGCTGGGGCCAGCGTCGCCATGAACTCGCTCAGGTCGCAGCCAAGGCAGATTGGCAATGACGCCGTTGACGCTGGTGCTTGCTGTGCGGCTGAAGGCGATGAAGTCTGAGCCTGAGTCGCCACCAAAGCATCCTCCTGCTGCTGCTGCAGCTTGCGCGTCTGCCTGCAGATGGTCGTGCCGTGGCCCTTGGCGACCAGGAAGTAGTGCTGCAGCAGCGCGTTGTGCGCAAAGGTCTGCAGCACCACGTTCATGTAGCACGTGTTGCCCATGTTCACGAGGCCTCGTCTTGACGGTCGTCGCGGGGTCGCTGGCGGCAGGTTCTTGTTGGCTTTGCGCCAGAAGGACAGCGCGGATAAGGATCGTGACGCTGAAGTGGTCTCGTGCGTGTGGATCTTAATAGAGAGACCCATGGACACGCGGTGCTCAAGCAGCGCACTTGGGTAAATGAAGTCCCGACAGCAGGCGCAGTAGAGCTGTTGCTTGCGCGTCAGGAGTCCTACAACAAGACCACGAGACTCATCGTCAGGACATAGCCAGGTTGACCTAGCTAGGACACTCAAGCGAGGCACGTACCGAGTGGGTGGTCGTGTAGGATCGCGTGTGCCATGAACGACGATGTGCTTTCATTCTCGTCACCACCAGCCTCAGGTCCGCTCAGGCGCTCGCGGACACCTGAGAACGCGCACGAGAGGCACTCGTAGACGTCCTCAGCACACACACTGCTGGGTTCCTGATGCACAGTCCGCATACAAACACAACACCACGGTTAGCAATCCATATGTGCGCAATAGCGCAGGCATCACTTCCGCCCGCTTACCGTCACGGAGCTGCTGGTGCTGCCGCAGTAGCGCTCGAGTCGCTCCACGTCACGCGTGGCGCTCTTGCTGCTGCTGCTGCTGCCATTCGCCGCTCTCGCGCGCAGCTGCTGTGCGTAGAAGGCAAGCGCGCTGGAGAAGTGCGCGCAGCTGTCCTTAGCAGCAGCGGTGGTGTCAGTGCCGCCGCCAGTGCGCCTGCGCTTCAGAGGCGCCATTCTCCAGAGTCTTCGGAGCTGCTGGTGTCGTTATTTCCTTGGGCTTTGCGGCAAAATTGACAGCTGGATCCTTCCTCCCTCCCCCCTTTTTGCTCAAAACGGACATATTTATACCCCCCTCTCAACTCCTCCTTGATCACCAAGAGCTCTCGCATGCCCAGCCTCGCATGCCCACACGGCCGCCTGCCACTCATCACTCGCTCGCTCAATACGATAGTCTGCGTATAGGCGAGCGCTGCGAGGCCCTCGCGCGCTCGAAAATAGCGCTCGTGTGGGGCTTTTCTTAGACCCGCAGTTCTCGATTTATCACCGAAAACCTCGAGTTGCGCGTTGCAATAACTGACCACCGAGCTTTCACTCATTGCGAGTCGCTTGTGTGTGTGTGTGCTTGTGCCCCTCGAACGCCTCTCTCTCACTGACTGGGCTGAGCAAGTAGCACACGCGAGCAAAGATGGAGACGAGCGAGCGCGTGGCCGCGTTCCTCGCGCACGCGAACATCGTCGACGCCCTCTGCGCTTCTGGCGCCACGTGCGGAGCCGGTGGCGAAGGTGATACTGGCGAAGGCGAAAACTCCGGAGTCGCGGACGTCGTAGACATGCTCAGCGAGGTCGCGTCGCTCTCGGAGCAGTACATCCCGACGCTGCAGTTCCTCATCCGGCCTGACAACCGTACGTAACCTTGGGAGTCCTCAGCTCAGCCTCGAGAACAAGCAACTCTGTGATTATTAACCTACCGTTGTACCTCTCTAGTCACAGCACTCGTCCGATGCCTCCTTCAGGCACCTCAACCATCCACTTCTGAGGATAGTTCAGCAGATCCGAGAAGAACAGCATCGCTCTGTGAACACCAAGCCCCCGGCGGCGGCGAGTTCCCGTCCTACGACCAGTACGCGCTCGTGTTCCGCGCGCACTGGGTGCTCTGCTCCTCGGGCTTCTCGTCGCAGCTCATCGCAGCGCTCGTGGGGCTTCAGCAAGAGACTCGAGGCGAAATCTGTAGAGAGATCATCGCGTGCAACTCAAGGGACACGATGAACCTCGAGGCGCTCGCGCGCTTCCTCAACGTGTTCATGGACCAGTACTCACCCGAGGCGCTGCTGAGCTTCTTCGGCAGTGAAGAGAACCAGAGCGCGCTGCTCGAGACGCTTCTGGTGCTCAACTACTACGAGGCGATCCGCGACGTCCTGCTGCGCATCCTCAACGACCTGCCCGAGTCCATGACGTCCCTTAAGGTCGCGACGAACCAATTCCTGTACCAGCTAGCGCCCAAGTTTCAAGGCGGTGCTGTCAAGGCTAGCGACTCAATCCAGAGCCGGATAGCGCAGGACCAGCCGCACCAGGTGTTCTCGCGCATGCTCTTCACGTGCGACCTGCTCACAGATCTGATCCACGAGCGCCGCACGGGCACCGTCGGCTTCTACTACGTGACCGAGATCTCGTCTCGTCCGGAGTTCGCGTCGTGGCTCATCGACGCAGCACTACAGGACCTGAAGACACTACCGACAGCGTTCGCGAACGAGTCGTACGCCGTCAAAGTGCTCAACTCGCTGCTGCAGCAGTCGCAGTGCGGCTGCGTGACGAAAGCCGCGTTCCTCACCTCGTCCAGCGCGCTCGACGACGAGCAGCTCACGCAGGGCAGTCCGCACGACGACCTGCCCGTGGTCTGGAAACATTTCATCACTCGTCTACCGGAGTTCCTCGCAATCCTGCAGTTCCCACAGCAGAAGCACTTCAAGACGATCCACGTGCAGATGATCTACCTCATGCTACCGATCCTCAACGTCTCGTGCACGGCCGTGGACCGCCACCTGATCCGCTCCAAGACCATGGAGTGCGTGCTGGAGCTCATCACCCGCTTCCCCGCTGCCAATATCCTCCACTGCGCCATCTCGAGGCTGTACATCGTCGCGCTCGAGGACTCGCCGTTCATGTTTGGGAAAGAGCTGCCCGCGTACAGGGCTGCGAATGACCCATTACGACTGCACCTGCTGCTCCAGGGCTGCTTTGAGACCGTGCTGAGCGTCTTCGGCTCGGAGCAAAGGCGTCGGAAACCCCCGCCGGCGTTCCTCGACATTGCGATCTCGTTCGACCAGGCTCTCACCAGCGCGCAGGCTCACTCGCCGCGTCTGCTCACCAGCGAGCGGATGGCTCAGTGGTACGACTTCCGCTCCAAAGTGTTGCTGCCCACACAGACGCTCTGGGAGGAGCAGTACGAGCCACCTGCGGCGCCAAGGGGCCCCAAGAGAGTCTCAGTGGCAGAGCTCTTTGACCCAGCCTCGCAGCTCAGTCTACCCGTCCAGGCTGTGCCGACCCAGGCCGAGGAGGCCGAGCGCATCAGCATGCTCCAGCGAGCAATAGCAGCGGCGACGGAGATATCGATTTCGACGCCTTCACCACCGGCGATCTCGCTGGCGACTGAGGTATCAGGATCGCCGACAGCTGGGATGTCGCGCTTGGACTCGTTCTCTCTCAAGGCAGCGAGACAAGCTACGCCGGTGCCAGCACAACGAGAGGAAGAAGCGGAGGGAAACGTACTGGAGGACGTGCCCACACCGCTCGCGGCGCTCTACAACGACGAGGAGAAGCACCTGATGCTCAAGGTCGCGTCCTCCGAAGCGCTGCTGGCTTCATCCTCGTCTTCTGCCGACCAAACCTAATTATTAGCACACGCACTACCACTACCAAAGCACCATAGACACACAAACAAACAAACAATAGAGAGCCAACCCACAGACTGTCGTACGTACCTCGATTCGAACAGCAGCAACCAACCGTTTTATATCAAAGCCTCGAGTCTTGATTCATCGTCAGAATACGCTGTCTGCTTCTCTACTTGGCGTCTTCGTTCTCACCTGCGGTCTCTGGTTTGCGCTCGTCACTCACACCCGCAGCGCTCGTCAATTCTTCTTTGAGCGTGTCCAACAAGCGCAGCAGGAGCTGCTTCTGGGCTAGCACCTTGTTTCTATCTTCCTCTTCGGCAACAGCGTCTTCTTTACCAGCAGCCTCAACCTCAGACGCGCCAGGACCGAGCATCTCGAGCTGCTCCTTGAGGATCTGCGTGAGTACGTCCATCTCGATGCTGCGCTCGTGGAACTTGACCATCACGTACGCGCGGTTCTTCTTCGAGAACGCGCACAGATGCGCCACAACGTGCGTGACACGCTGCAGCGTGAAGAGCCCGGCGTCTAACCTCCGCAGGTACCGCTCGTCTTCGTCCTCTTCTTCCTCTTCGTCATCGTCTTCTGTCATGTCGCTCTGCTCCACGCGACCGAGGTACTTGACGAACAGGTCGACGACGCGGTCGAGCTTCTCCATGTCGTTCTCGACGAACTTTGCGTGGAAACGGTCGAGCACGTCGTACTTGGCCTCGGGCGTGAGCAGCGCGCACAACGAGGCCATGATGCTCATGGTGTTCTCCTCTTCCTTGGCCCGCTCGGTGCCCTTGGCGCGCTTGTTCTTGCTCTTGGCCGCCTTCTTCTTGCCCATGAACACGGAGAACAGGATCTTGAGTCCGCCGACCTCGACGAGCCGCTCGCAGTTGCGCGCGTTGCCCATCATCGTGTGGTTCAGGATGCGCAGCGCACCGCGGAATACGTACTGCGCGCGGTCCTTCATGCACCGCAGCACGAGCTCAATGCCCTCCAGGCGGCGAAAGTGGCTCTGCGCCGCAGGAAGCAGCAGCACGGAGCAGAGCGAGTTCACGAGGTTCTCGACAAACTCCTCCTCTTCCTCGCTCGCCGGGTCGCGCTTGCGGAACGGCGCGATCGCCTGCAGGAGGTCGTCGAGCAAGTCCACCTTGGCGTCCTTATCCTCCTTCCTCTTCTTGTCGTCTGCCGTCTTCTCCTCGGCCACTGGCTCCAGCTTAATGAACTGCTCTCGCGGCTCCGAGCCGGACTGCAACAAAATGGACAGGATCTCGCTCGCATACAGCTTGTTCTGGCTAAACTTGCGCTTGCTGCCCACCTGCTTTAGTAGGAACGGAAAGATGGGCGTCGTGGCGCACACCTGCGCGCACGTCCTTGGCTCCAGGTCGGCAAGGTTCTCGAGGATCTGCAGCGTGTTGTAGATGCCCGCAGCCTCTTCTTCCTTGTCGTCGATGTCCGGGATGTCCAGCTGCTGCAGGTTCGCGACGAGCAGCATCAGCAGCTTGTGCTCCAGCAGCGCGTTCACGAACACGAGCCGCGCTTCGGCAGCGCCCTCTTCAGTCTCGTCGTCGACGTCCGTGAGATCCGCCAACAGCGCGATGACATCCAGCCGGATGTCCAGGTTCTCGTGCGCAAAGAGCCCGAGCAGCATGGGCACGGCCTCGAGCTCCACGAGCTGTGGGTAGAGTGCGGCGGGGGCGGCCGCCACCTGCTTCCACTTGGTCAGCTCCTCGTCGAGCGCCACCTCCGAGTCCATGAACTTCTCCGGCGCGTCCGGGTACTTGAAGCGCAGCAGCGCGTTCTTGCGGATGAGCTTGTCGAGCGCGTTCGCCATGGACTTGAGCGCGCGCGCGTCCAGCTGGTCCATCTCCTGCGCGCTCGCCCTCGACACGAGCGCGTCGAGCTCCTGCGTGGAGAGCGAGGCTGGCGCTGCTTTCTTGCGGCGCACCTGCTGGTCGCGGGCGCCGCTGTCACG
>JAASFQ010000760.1:0-14937 GCA_023333845.1 Globisporangium polare | reverse complement strand
TTGTGGTGCGCGCCGCACTTGCGGATCTCTACAGCGCAGAGCTCGTCACAGCAACTCTTCGCAGAAGGTACAAGGGCGACATGAAGAGCAGCAAGGCACAGCAGAGGACCGACGCTCTTGCGGCCAAGAGCAAAAGCACGAGCCTGGACGATGCTGCCTCGCCCCTGCCGTTCGAGGACCTGCCGCTGGCGACGCAGCTTGGTCTGCGCATCTTCTTCCGCTTCTGTCGATCGCTGCACGAGCCAATCAAACTTGCAGCGAGCTCCCGCGTGCTGCTCCAAGTGGCGTCGAGACTGCCTGCGCTGCTCGCGGCACTGCCGCCTTTCCCGCTCTCGCCAGGGTTCGTGACGACTTCGAGCGACGCAGTAGCATCAGCAGCTGATCAGACTTCTATGTACGACAGCAGCGGCAACCCAAGGGTGCTGAGCGTCTTCCAGTCGCTCGTTGGGCTACTCTCGGGTCTACTCCATCTCCCGACGGCGAGCACCAAAGCTCCACCAACTACCGCAAGCAGCAGCAATTCCGGCACCAATGGCTCGACAACCGCAACTGCTGCCGGGATCCTCTCGCCCAGTGACCGGTCCGTCGTCCACACCGCGTACATTGCGCTATGCCTCAAGTGGGGATCGCTGCGCCATCTGCTCTCTGTGATCGTGATGCTCCTCGACGGCGACGCCAACATGGTCACGACGAGCCAATTCCAGCAACTCGAGTCGCTGTTCGCTCATGTGGCGTATGCAGCACCCGAAGCAAGCTCCTCGAGTGCGTTCCAGCAAGTTGACGACTCCTGCTGCGGACACTTGATGAGCTTCGGGAAAGGAGATCACGGCAAGCTGGGACACGGACAGTGCAGCCACGCGTCCTGCGCTGAAGGCAACTGCACAGAAAACAAGAACTCGCCCACAATGATCAGCGCCACGCGCGACTTGCAATTCGCCAAGATTGACTCGCTGTCCACGCATAGCGTTGCGATCACGACGCAGGGCGAGGTCATGGCGTGGGGCAATGGTGACAAGTACCGACTCGGCCACGGCACCGCCGCGAAGGAGTACACACCGAGAGCCATCGAGTCACTAAGTATGAAAAGCGGCGGAGTCTGCGTCGTGGACATCTCGTGTGGATTAGGACACACGATCGCGCTCATGGAGACGGGCGAGCTGTACTCGTGGGGCAATGGCTCGAACGGTCGGCTGGGCTTGGGTGACACCACCGATCGCGCGACTCCGACGAAGATCTTGGTGTCCGAGCTCCTCCATTCGAGTGAATTGACTCAGGCCTCTGCTGCAAGTGGAAAGTCGCCACGTCGTGGGGCGCAATTGTTTTGCCATGTCTACTGCGGCGCATCACACTCGCTGGCAATAGGCTTTGATGGGCGAGCGTACGCGTGGGGCAAGAACAACCAGGGGCAGTGCGGCCATGGCCACACAAACGACCAGCTGACCATCCAGGAAGTCAAGTTCTTCCGAGAAGAGGTCGGTGAAGACATTGTCCACGCGGCGGGAGGCTGGGAGCACACGCTCTTCTGCAGTGCGTCAGGGCGGGTGTACTCTGCTGGATGTGGATACAAGGACAGCAGACGGACAGGCATCCCTCCTGTGCTGGGTCATGGAGACTGCGAGCGGCGCATCAAGCCAACTGCCGTTCAGTTTTTCATCGACAACAACGACGAAGTCATGAAAGTGGCGTGTGGCTGGGACCACTCGCTCGCGGTCACGGCAACGGGGTTGGTCTACTCGTGGGGCTCCGGGACGAACGGCAAGCTCGGCCATGGCGACGAAGAAAACTGTGATGTGCCAACGTTGATCAGTGGGATGGAGGGGAAGAGAGTCCAGGTTGCGAAAGCGGGATGTGAGCACACGGTGCTGCTCACCGACGAGCAGGAACTGTGGACTTTCGGTCAAGGCGACAGCGGTCGGCTTGGGCACGGCGACAACTTGACACGGAAAATTCCGACGCTGATCGAGGCATTCTCGCAGAGTGGACTCCGCCCCGTCGCGATCGCCGTCGGCGACAAATACAACCTGGTGTTGGTCGAAGACTATCACGGGAACAGCGACACGAGCCAGGGTGTTTCTGGCTCTAAGCTCCGTTCGCTGCCATCACCATCAACACCGATGGGTGGCGGAAGTGGACTTGAACACCACCCTCGCAAGCGCCGGTCGAGCCTCCTGCGATGCGAACTCGAGAAGCGCAGACACCTAGTGAAAGACACACTTTACGCGTGTGTTCCCCCGAGCAGGTACGAGGCCGATTGGGTGTTAGCTGTTGGCGAGAACTTGCAAAAGCAGATGCTGCAGGCGGGTGAGCAGAAGCTGGGCGCTGCAAACAAATTGGAAGCAGGCATTGTGGAGAAAGAAAGCGGCTCGAGCTACAGTCCGCAGCAAGAGCGATCAACTACAAACGGAAATCAAGCAGACGTCCAACAAGAACTGTTGCACGTCCCGCAGAGTCGAAGCGCCTGCATTCTGTTCCTGCTGGGTCACATCGACCGACTCGCGGCGGCGTACTTCATCGAGGACGAAGACAAATGTTGCTCTATCAGTGACGGCTGCGCGGAAACCAACGCCGAAGACGACGATGGCGATGAAGATCGGCGCGCTCCGTTGCTGCTTCCATTCGCGATCGACACATCACGTGAAGCGTTCGTTCTGTTGCTGCGAATTCTGCGTCTACAATGCCCACTCATAGTGTCCAGCAACACTGAGAATCCGACTGCTGCTGACGAAGGGTCCCGATTCCTGCTGCTGCAACGAGCGTGCGTTGCCCTTTCGTGTCTGCGAATTCTCAAGGCGAATCTGAGCAAATCGCTCCAAGCGGGTCACCACTCGTTCGCGACAAAGGAGAGCTTGGTTCAGCGAGGAAGAACATGCTCGCCCTCGGAGCTTGACGCAGTGAACACTCTCGACGAGATCCACTGCCTCGTGAACAAGATCGCCAGTGTTGGCGCACAAGAGATCCTCGAGTTCTTTGGCGGTCCCAGAACTGCCTCGAAGCCGGTACTAGAGAGCGAATCGAAAACGCATCTCCAAAGCCAAAACGAGTTGCTGAGCCTCGCAAAAGCGGTGAGTCAAGAGGCTGCGCGGGTGTTGCAGGTATGTCGCCAACACTGTTTTTGATCGTTGCTGCCTATGACGATTTATAGTGGTGATCGAATACTAAACGGTTTCGTTACGGATCGCTCGTTGATTCTTGTCGATGATAGGTGGGGTTTGTGGCTTTTTACCCGCTGCCGACAAATCGCCGCGAGCTGCTTTGGGAGCTTACCAGTCAGGAATCTGAATCTGACAATAGCACGCAGGGAATGAAGACGCTCGTGCTTGCTGATCGAATGTGCGAGGTAGGTTCCTTTTGCTTTCTGAACAACCTGGCTTGGATGCAAATGAGCACTGACCACTGAATCCATCCATTCACTCTTAACAATTTAGGCTGATGTGATGGAAGAAATCTTTCTCCACGCGTTTACTCGTGAGAACCCAGTCCGGAGCGACTCGAAGCATCTTTGTGTGGGCGACAGCAACACTCCTTCCAACGCTCACGAACCGTTGTTGTGTGAAGAAAGTGGTATCATGGACAACAACAAGTGTGCCACCGATATCATCAACCTCATGATCACCTTGGTGCAGCGAAGCAGTGTGGAAGCAGTCAGCCACCTGGAAGCGGACACTCGCCAGCCTTCCCAGACCGATGTCTTGCCGGGAAATCACCCAAACCTCCGCATCCTCGCTGTTCTCCAAGTTCATTTTTTCGGACTTGCGACGTCATATCTGAGCGAGATCAATTCCAGTAATCACCACGACGGCCGTCAGAGCAGCGTCCATGCCGAGCAGCACCCCTCCGCCGATGGCGCTGTTTGCCCATGTGTGATCAACGCATTGCTCATGTACTTGGACGCGCTCTTCGCTGAATCGACGATCGTGCTCAAGAAGCTCCACAAAGCGAGCTGCCAGCACGAGGAAGTCGTGACATGGCGTCTGAACGGATCTTTCTTTCAGAGTTTGCTTCCCAGTGCAATTCAAGCGCTGTGTGTTTTGATCCCGCAAGCGTCCAGGTCACTGACCAGCGTAAAGTTGGATTGCAATACGAACCACGGAGTCGAAGATTCGCTGTCACCGCTCAACAACCTCGGGCTGCGCTTTGCGCATCGTCTGTTGCCGCATGTTCACTCGATGCTCAAGATGCTCGACGAAGTGAACTGGAAAATGCGGCACAATCAAGCGGACAATCAGACTCGCCACGAGATCAATGACGAAAATGGCGCGTCGCTGGAAACGAATTTCGAGAACAACCAAGGCAGTCGCAGCTGGGTGCTTGAGCTCCAAGACGCGTGTGGTGTGCTCTGTGGTAAGCTCGCTTGCTGCATCACAGCGGCTGTTGAATCTGCACCTACCAAGATGAGATCTGGGACTGAAGACAGTGGCTTCGACAAATTCAAAGCTGGATTGCTGTCTGCGGGTTTTGCGTGCCCGAGTGCGACGAAAGCAAGACTCGACCGAACGGAGATCCCTCTTGAGCTGACGGAGATACTGCAATGGGAGCGAAACAGTGTGTTTGAAGTTGAGAACGAACTCGAGCAGAGCGACGAGTCTCTCCGTTCGGTCAGCTTCAGTGGGCGATCAGCTGATACAGATCAATTCACTTGCGATCAGCGCTATTTGACGGCGTTCATCGAGAATCCTGCATCGAGTGTCAAGCAACTGGCGCTTTGGATGGCTGCAAACCAAGTTCAAGAAGACCAACCAAGGGCTTCATCTTTCAGTGGCGACGGCTGCACTGACATGTGCCTGGAACGTTTAATGCGAGCAGTCATAGCCGTGATGATCTGGAATTGTAGTCTCGCTGACGAGTTTCGAAGGTGCTGCGATCGCTTCCAAGGTAAAAGCGAAGATGATGGTGGCAACAGCGATTGTGGCCCGAGCAGGCAAAGTGATCTCAGGAGCCGGGAGAACCTGCAGCGGATCATTCAGCGTGTGGACACGCTTGCAGAGCTCATCCATGAAGAGCCAAATCCTGCAAACCCAGATGAGCTGGCGGATACAGTGGCCCAGAACGCGATGTTTCTTCTCACACTGCGACCAAGCCCACTTCTTTTCTCCGCGTTTGCAGAGGTGAGCAGCAATACCGACGCTCAGCAACATCTCATGTCAATGCTGTATCGACTCGTCGCGCAGCCAGCAGGGTCGTCTCAGTGGGAGGCGATCATCATCGCGCAATCGATCGACATTGCGCTGCTCAGGATCGGGCTCTGCTTCTTCCACGACCTGCTCAGAAAACTCACAATTTCATCCACGAAGAGCTACCTGCTGGGAGAGCTGATCACGACGATGAGGTTCGCAACTGGGAGAGGTCATGATGGGACGCGCAAGAACCAGCTACGGACGCAAGAAGAGTCCTCGTTGCAGCTGACGATCTCGAAATCGATTGAAAACCTGTACATCCGCCTCGCCAAGCTCATCTCAGCGAACGAGTCTTCGCCAAGCCTGAAGGAGAAAGCGCTCCTTGCGTGGGCGATCCCACTCGAGGAGCTCGGAATGAGTGCTGATACTGCAGCGGACGTCATTGCGAAGGCTGGTATCACGAATGTGATCGGTGACTTGCTCGTAGACGACGTGGGCATCCTGGAATCCCACGCCACGTTGAACCAATCGATCGAGACTTCGCCCCTTTCTGATCCAGACGACCCGCATGCGTTGAAGAGAGTGAACCAGCACGTATCTTCCATGTGCTCCAGTGATTCTTCATGGACACGGACATCACAACGACTCAAGTCAGCCACGACGCTCCTGTTCATGCAGACTCCACCACGGTCACTTGAGATGATTTCGTGGACTGCGCTCGGCGCTATCGCACTGCAGCTCAACAACTCGAGCTTGGCAGCACACTGCAATGACAATCCATTGCTCACCCCAGGCCCCGCAGCTCCGCTTCTAGTGTCAACTCGTCCGATGTCAGGGAAGGACTACGCGTCACCACGTACAGCCGTGTCTCCTCGCAAGCGCCTCACGTTGCCCAAGCGAACGATTGTTTCAAGTGTGAGCGACAGCCTTGACCAGGTGTACGAGCTGCTGTTCATCATGCTGGCGAAAGTCAAGCAGGAGCTTGAAGTGCTGTCAAGCCACGCAGAGAGAATATCAAGGCTGCTCGCTACAAACTCGGAGTCGTCGTCATCGACCAGCTTCAAGAGGGCTCTGAGTCGCGAACGCGATGTCAGTAAAGTTGAAACGAGCCATGCATTCCTTGTTGGGAACCCAGTTCCTATCTCCTCGACCACTCGACAGATCATTAACGACTCCAAGCATTCTGCATCGCCTGTAAGAATGCGAGAGGAAGCCGAGACCATCTCTTGTGCACCGTCTGGGCTCACAGTCTGCGCTTGGATCTACATCGAGCAGACAGGTGCCACGACTGTTGTGGCAATAGGAGACTCCACCCAGAAACTGTTGGAGAACAGCAGGCGAGTATCAGAGCCACCCGTGCTTTTCGCTCTGGGCAGCAGTGATTACGAGAAGAAAACTAGGGCGACTGGAGAAAACGACTCGAGCGCTGCTTCACCAGACGCCGTTCTCGCAGAGAGCGACCTGATTGTGTTCGCGCACAGGGTTGCTTCGAAGCGAGTAGCGCTTGCTATTGGCATCAAACGAGAAAGCAAAGCAGCACATGATCAGTCATCTTCAGCGGACTCCGATTCTGATAACCAAGTCGGAGCGACGGGTCAACGACCATTACAATCGTCGTGGGAGACTCTGGTGCTCGGCGAAGACGTTCAGGTCGGTCAGTGGGTCCACCTCGCCATCGTTTTCCAAGGAGCCCAGAACACGTGGACAGCCTTTGTTCATGGCAAGCGTGCGGGCGTCAGTGAGCCGAGCACTCGAGCTTCGCTATTTAGCACAAACTGGTTGTCGTCCAAGCTGCGAAGGCTTATTATCGGTGGAAAGCTCAGCGAGCAAGACATGCCGATCATCGGACCTGTCGAGATACTCCACGACATGCAGAACGCGACAGGATCTCACGGGATTACGAACGCAAACAACAAAAAGCCCCACTTTGAAGGGGTTCTGGATGATGTGCTACTGCTCGGCACGCCGTTGAGCGATCAAGACATCGCATGGCTCTCCTGCCGAGGACCTGTGCTCTTCCAGCTCAAGCGGCAGCACATTGCAGAATCGCACTGCGCCGACCTTCTCCAGTTGCTTTGCCAGTTGGTGCGGCGACAGCGCATCGACTTGAACTTTGAAGAGCAAGCTCAATACTCAGCGACAACAGAAGCTCCACCATTTTCGACTCGATGGGTAGTGCTCTTTGTGGAGCTTCTCGAGAAGTTTCCGAATGATGTGCACAGTCTGCACCACGACCACGTACAAGTGCTTCTGTGCGAATTGCTGCGGCAAACGCTCCCAGAGATCGCGCCGTCATCGCTGACTGAGACGATCGTGTCGAAGATTTTCGAGGGTGCGTTTGGAAACGCTGCGAGCAGTCAGGAGAAGAACGGAACCAAACTGCACCGTGTGAGCATCCGCAAGGTCTATCTGGAGCACAACGGGTCAAGCTGCAGCTGGCATGGAGATCCGAAGTGCAATGAGACTTTGCAGATGCTCATACACGACAGCAGACTCGGATTTGGAGATGCATCTCGTGGTTCTCGTTGCGCCTGTGAAAGCGGATTCTCCAAGTACAGCGGCAAGGCAGCCCCAGCAATTCAGGTTGGTGTTGCTCAGCCAGTGCCAAAGGTGACCTCATTGAGGATTGCTGCCGGTGTGCGTCTCTTCCAGAATCTTTGGAAAAGCTCTTCTTGGCAAGAAGAGATCGCTGGCCATCTTGAGAGAGCTACTTTGAGCCTTCTTGAAACTCAACAAGCGACAGGCTTCGACGGCAAGCCTGCTTTTTGGGAGCTCACCGCCGTGTGTTCCTCTCTGGGAGGCTACTGTGAAGCAGCGATCAACCAGAGCAAAGCCGGGAGCATGAAGACATCGCCATCGCTCGCGCTATCTGTCTTCTCGAGAATGGAGCCCCCATTCTCGTCGACCATGAGCCTGCAAGACGCGACTGGGGACACCTCTGGTACCTCAAAGCAGACCTTGGACCTCATTCGTGCTGCACTTGGCTCCATGCTCGCGTTACGCAGTCGAGGAGGCTCAGCGCACCTCAGTGTTGATGACCACTGTCACGAGGAGACTTTGAAGGCATCGAAGGAGCTTCTCGTCGCTGACCATCATGTGATGACAATGGTTCATTCGCGCGCGTCTCTTCTTCGGTTCGTGGTGAAGGCGTCTCGAGAAAACAGCGAGATGCTCTGGCAGCAAGCTGTCGAAGGTTTCCAGTCAAGCACGCTCATTGAGCAACTTTTCCATGTTGCATCCACGTCCTCGTTCGAGTTCATCTGCGCAACACTAGGTCCAGACTACAAGAAAGCGCTCAAGCTCGGCTCGATTCGCGCTCTTCTCCGGGAGTTGCTCCAGATGCCGAGCGCGAAACAAAGGGTGGAGATCAGTCATCCGTTCCCTTCATTGCCTCGAATCGAGGCGCTGGCGTGGGGAGTCTGGGAAGTTTGCAGCGAGCGACCACCAAGTGACAAGAAGAACGACCGTTGTTGGTGGCAGCAGAGGAAAAAGCACAACCACTCGCTGATCGAAGCCATTGGTGGCGAAATCGCGATCAACAACGTGACTGTGACGGCGCTCGAGCACTTTGCCACGGTGCGTCTGGGCGGCAATGTCGCGATCGCCGCGAACTCGGGCCTGTGGTTCTACGAAGTCACAGTTCTCACGGACGGACTCATGCAAATCGGCTACATCGACGCGGACTTTGCGTCCGACCCGGTCCAGGGCCAGGGCGTGGGCGACCACGCAAGTAGCTGGGCCTTTGACGGCTATCGCTGCAAGAAGTGGAATGTGAGCTCGTCGGATTATGGCGAAGTCTGGCGTGCTGAGGACGTCGTTGGAGTGCTCCTGGACACGGACCGAATGGAGCTGAGCTTCTTTCTCAATGGTAAGTTCCTCGGCGTCGCCTTCTCGGGAATTCCAATGACGCAGACGTCGCGCATGTGTCCCGCAGCGTCGATCAACGTGGACCAGGTGGCTCAGTTCAACTTCGGGTCTGTAATCGCGACAGATATCCAACAGCAGAGTGCTGACCTGTTGCTCGCATTTGCTCATCCGCCCGGGTTGGATTCTGAACAAGACCAGAGTCGTCTCCAGCCAGTCGCGCTCGCAATCTCGCACCAACGTAGCAGTGAGACAAGCAAGAGGCGGCGGAAGCTGAGCAGTGCGAGCAACAGCACGAACGACCTGATCAGCGACGGAGAAGGTATGGCCCTTGATGGCGATCAGAGCGAGAACAATGATGACGAGGGTGACACTGCAGTGGTGGCGCAATCCAGCGATGACGAGGAAGGCGACGATGATGATGAGAACGGCGGTGACGGTGCCACCACCTCGGAGGCGTTTGGACTTCGACTCCCGAACGCTGCGTTGTTCGGTGCTCTTGCTATTGATGACGACGACATCAACGCTCGCGACTCGCGGTCTCGTGGAGATGCCGCTGAGGTTGGTAGCAGCGACGCGACTGAAGACGATGCGCTCGCCGCTCGCCGCAACGACTTGATCGATGGACTCACTGGGTTGGGCTTTCCGCGCGAGTGGGCCATCCGCTGTGCCATTGAGACGAACCTTTCGATCCACGAGAGCGGCGCCGTGAGTTGGATCCTGGAGCAAATGGAGAAAGACGCGACCGCCTCCTCGGAATCCGCGAATATCAGCTGTACTACAGCAGGCGCTGACGTCGCTGGAAGGCAGACGATGCTCGCTGGTGATCTCCCGAGCAACATCCGATCAGCAGACGATATGACGCTGCTGACGTCTTCGGCCAGCCTTGGCAGTGGCAACTTCACGTTGACGCTCCCAAATGCGCATCACCAGTCTTACGGTCTCTATCCAGGAGCAGCAGCGTCAACTCAGGGTTTCCGGCCGCACACTGAGCACATCTCGCGGAACCGACTCGAGCTCTTCTCTGAGCTTCAGATGGCCGCCAGACTTACTCCAAGCTCGAGCGGTTCAAACACCGCACTTGACGCAAAGCGCGTCGGTTCTGGCGGTCACTCGAGAGCTACGAACCTGTACTTGCTGGTCGAGCAGGAGGATGTGGACTTTGGTGAAGAGCTCAGTTCGTATGTGGAGCTCTTCCCATCCCGAGAGTATTGTGTCAAAGGACTCGAGCACCTGATGCTAGCAGCACCGAGACCGCCTGCACAACCAAGCAATCAGCCCCCACCTGCTGCTGACAAAGAACCACAAGACCGTCCAAACCGCCAGCTCACTGCAGACGACGACGATGACTTGATCCCTCTCTGCCTCACTCTCGACAGCCTCCTGACAGTTTTGTACGCGAGACACGCACTGTTTAACTTGTTGACAAGCGACCGAGGTGATGAAGAACGCACACGCCAGGTCCTGCAACTCGTCTCAAGCTGGTGCTCGAAAGCAGATTCCCTTCGCCGGTTCTTGCGATTTCTCAAGGCAATGATTGGCGTTGAGAAGCATGAGACTGTCGCTGGCAGTGGAACTCAGACACTCACTGGATCGAGGGATTTGTTGCGAACCTCGTCAAAGATGCAGAGAACTTTCCGAGCGCTGCTTGCAATGGAGATCCAGCAATGTTGCAAAACCAAAGCCAGCACCGTTGACGAAGGAACAGCACGAAGCGCAGAATCACAGCAGTCCCCTGTCTTCCACGCTCTCTTCAACGAGATGCGAGACCAATGCGTCCAGTCGTTGACGCTCTCGAGAGGGACTGAAAAGAAAAGGCAAAGTCCAAGTGTCGGTTCAAATTGTCAAAGCGCCGCGTGGGTGCTCTGGCTCGCTGGTGTCGTGTTCCCCAGTGTTGAGTCGCATGTGCAGCAACACACAGGGCAAAGCCAAGCCAGAAGCACTGGAGATGGAAACGGTGTCGCTGCTGTGCTGCGTCCCGTGGCTGCCAGCACATGCTTCAGCCTGTCGTTCTTCCAGACCTTGGTTTCCATGGCCTCAGCGCCGTCTTTCAGCATGATGCCGTGGAAGATCGTGGCGTTTGCGATGATGAAGCGCGTCTTGTGTGGCATTTCAAGATCGCAACCACAGGAAATCGAAGGTTCAAGCACGTTGAGCGGCAGAAGCTACTGGACATCAGATCCACCACGTGCTTTTGAATGCGCTGTGCAAATGCCCAACCTGCTGGAGCTGTTCGCGCTTCGGTATCGGAAGGAAAACACCGACCGCGTCTTCTTCTCCAGCTTCACGCAAGCCATCTTCGAGCTTTTGGTGAGGCATGTAAAGTCGATTGGCTTCGCTCAGACTGTCACCAGCTCTGCATCCACCACAGATGAGCATGGGCCGCGAGAATTGCGCCATGCCGACCTCGCGGGGCTTGATTTCTGCATCGAAGCCTTCTCGTCCAGCTTTGCGACCGTGTCGTGGGCACAGCGGTCTCATGTCCAGGATGCCAGTGATGAACATTCAACTGCTAGTGTGGAGAACACGGTCTTATCTATCAGTGCATTCCAGCTGCCCGATCTGTTCCACGAGGAGCTCCATGGTGCAACTGACCATCCACCGCGCGTGCTGCCATCGAAAGGGACGTACACGATCCGGAACCTCGCACCAGACACGCGCTACGTCCTCCGACTCAGCCCCGTGCAGACAATGGTGAGCAGGAGCGCAACCTTGCAGGAAATCTTAGACGCAACTGAAAAGGATGAGTCACAAGCGCCAAGCGAACCTCTTGATATATCGGCAGAAACCAAAGCGCCGCCTGTGAGCAGCCCATTGTATCGAGAGCTGCGCTTCCAGACACCACCAGAGCCGCTCTTCCAGCTGGACGCCGAGTCCATGGGCAAGAACTTGACGCTCCTGAACCGGAACCTCTCCGTCAAGAACTTGGTCAACAAGAAGTGGCACACGGTGCGCGCCTCCGTGGGCTTTGACGAGGGCGTCCACCAGTGGCACGTGCGCATCGACACCTGTGTCTCAAAGAACATCTTCATCGGCGTGTGCACTTCGCAGGCGAGCATGGAGAACTACATCGGCAGCGACGGCTTCGGCTACGGGTTTCTCGCGAACAAGGCCGTGTGGCACAACAAGAGCAAGCTCCACTCGTACGGCGAGATCTTTAAACAAGGCGATCTGCTGCAGGTTACCCTTGACTGCAACGCCAAGACGCTCGCTTTTAGTAGGAATGGCGAGTATCTGGGCACTGCCGCGACAAATTTGCATGCTGCTGCGCCTGGGAGTAGTAGCTACGCCAGCAGCTCAAGTTTACTGCCATCCTCTATGAGCGAGGCGTGCAAGTGGTACCCGGCGTTCTCGATGTACAACAAGGACGACCAGCTCACGATCATTCCGTCTTCCTCTGAGACGATGCTGGCGAACTCAGCACGTCAGCAGCAACAGCAGCATGCATCGATACTGGAGCTGGTGGAAGCCATGCAAGTTGTGAACGCTTACCACCAGACGGTCGGCGGCAGCACGAGCCCAGAAGCTACTGCTCGGGCTCACTGTTCCACCGCTTGTCGTCACCTCTACACTGCAGCTTACGAAGACTTCTGTCGCTGGGAGCGCGGCGAGATCCTCTTTCGCGAGCGAGAACTGGGACACTTCATCCGCGTTGCTGGTAGTCGAAGCGCGACGCAGCGCTTCGGCTTCTTCAAGGGAGATGTGGTCTTCTCGTCGCGAGGACAAGCCGCCGTGCTTGGCGAGTTCAACCACGAGCTTTGGTTCGAATGCGATAGCAGTGTGAGCAACAGTAGTGAGCAGGACACTGCACCAGGGCTCGGCTCATGGAGCCTGCACGCCTGCAAGCAGATGCTGGCGTCGCCAAGTGAGTTTCCAGTCCATCGACACACACGAAGCCACCAGCAGGACCAGTACTATCCCCACCAGTATCCTGACGATCCGTTACTCGAGAGTTTTGAGCACGACGAAGAGAAACCTCTTGGTGATAGTGGAGAGGAACCCATGGCCGTCACCGCTGAATCCTTTGACGAGTATCAGGAACAATGGACCCGCATCCCGCGCCACGAAGCTCGCGATGCCAAGTTGATCGAGATCCTGGACGGCATCGCGGCTTCGAGGGCAGTGAGCGACTCGCAGTGTCTCTCGTTTGTGGACATCTCGGCGGCTTTCCTACTCGACAAAGTCATCGCAAGTCCCTTCTTTGCCATGCTGGGAGACTCTGGTGTTGAGCTGTCGACTCAGCAGATCATGACTCGCATCGGTCTGCTGCTGTATGTGAATCGAAGTCTGTGCAAGGTGGTTCGCCTCGTGCTCGCAGAGCCAACCGCACCTTCGAAATGGTCGGTGCCACTGCTTTCAAAGTCGCTTATAGCGACTGAACCACGAGCCAAACGGGAGACCGATGCCACCGAAGACGAAGCCAAGGACAAGACAGCACTCTCAGACGATGCAGAGATGAGAAACACCTACGCAAACGCTATCATCGCTTCAGATGTCATCGCAGGGCTCGCGAACTCACCCTATTGGAACCCCTCGGACCCTTCTCGCTTTGCAAACATGGATGAGCTCGCATCGCGACTGCTATTTCGTTCCCAGAAAGCAAAGCTGATGAGCGAGGCGATGCGGAAAACAGCGACACCGACGCTCCACTCGCTCGTGAACAGCGACCTCCAGAGCCAGACCAGTGAGCTCACGAGCAGCGCTAGAGAAGAGAGCTACGATCCAAGTGACCTGCCACGAATCCACGTGCGATACCCTGAGCGAGATGGAAAGAATCATTGCGTCCCATTCTGGAGCGATACTGGTGCCGAATCTCTGAGCAAGTCGCTCAAGACGACGGCTTTCCTCTTGCCTGAAGAGGGTAGCGCTCATCGCCAGCGCTCACTGTTCTTCCAGGTTTCGCAGCAGCTTCAGAAGCTCGACACGCGGGAATTACGACGAGCCTACGCGACGCCATTCGAGCCGCTGCCGATCACGCGCACTTTCCATGTGGCTGTCAGTGAGGAAACAAGCGAATCCGGAGCTGACAGCACCACGAGCAGCAAGAAAGCGATGTCAACTCTGTTCGACTTGGAGCGGAAGGCAGGTCTTGAAGATGGAGAGCACGAGAAAGAAGCCGGTAGTACTCAGCCGCCAGCGTCAGCAGCAAAAGCCCAACACCAGCAGAGCCAGGCGACGCAGTACGTGAAGCTGCTGGAGGAGCTGATGCGCGAGCTGCAGTCGCCAGTCTTCCCGTTGTTTGTTCCTGTCGGAGCCACCAGCGCCAGTTCTCAGGCCAGTGAGATGTCAGTGGGCCAGCCAGCTTCTAACAAAGAGGGCAAACCAGAGGAGCTGGACGTCAACATGGCGCTCTTCTCCCCCAGCGTCGCCGCGCACTGCCAGCTGAGCTCGGAGCAGCTGCTGCTCTGGTTCTTCCACTTCGGTCAGCTTCTCGGCATCGCGTGGCGAGGCGGCGTGCTGTTGCCGCTGCAGTCCCTCTCGCAAGCATTCTGGCAAGACCTGGTGGACAACACTACAGCTAGTGTCCACCGCGATGAGACACCTCGCCCGATTGTGCTCCAGGCGATCCGAGATGGACTCTTCTCGATCGTCCCGAGCCGCTGCGTCGTGTCTCTGCTGACGCCAGCTCAGGTGCGCACTCGTCTCTGCGATCCACACACTCTCACCACTCTCCAGCACATCAAGCTCAATGCGCAGTACGACGCGAATGCTCTGCACCACAGGATGTTCTGGAGCATCGTCGAGTCCTTCACGGCTGTCGAAAGAGTGGCTTTGCTCGGATTTCTCTCCGGCAGCAGTGTCCATAACCGGTGGCCAACGAACCTGGACTCTAAGCTACTTGAGCTCGTGCTACAGATCAGCAGCGACCCACTCACTCTCGACAGCGACACCCAGCAGAGCCACCACCCGGACGCGTGCTACCCAGTCATTGCGATCTCATCCAGCGATGGCCACAGCG
>JAASFQ010000076.1:0-51802 GCA_023333845.1 Globisporangium polare | reverse complement strand
GTGGGTGGCATCCTGGGCAAGCGTGAACGCGACTGGGGAGACTGGGACTCGGCAGCCCTTCAACGTTCAACTGGCGGATCTCTCTGGAACGAAATCAAGGCCGCCATACAAAGACGAAGATGTGGACTGGGATTCTGAGAAACCCAGTGCAAGGCGCGCACCCAGTAACCTTACTATCCGGATCCGGATAGTCGGACCGGGAACGCGAAAGGTCGCGAGCGAACTTCATCGAGGCGATTGCGACACGAAATCGTTCGTTCGCTCGCAATGCGCAGCAGAGGTGCGTCTCGGAGGTCCGTTCACCTCAGCAGCTCCAGCAGCTCGAGTGGCAGTAGCAGCATTGGCTCTAGTGACGATAGCTCGAGTGACGAGTGCGCAGTGCGACCTGCGGACAAGCTCGAGCGGCTGCGGCGCATCTTCCTGAGTCAGCCGACCAAGCACGACGAGCCACGAGCGCGTCAGCACCTCTCAAGATCTCCGCGACGCTACACCAGAGAGACTCGATCGCCAGATGCTCGCGCTCGTTCTCGCGCGTTTGAATCGCCTGAGCGGCTTCGAAGCCGATGCGACAGCAGAGTCATCTCTCGACGTCACGCAGACTCAGACGAGGAACCGAAGGATAACGAGGACGTCATTGACAGCTCGACGGACGAAGAGACTGCTGAGAAGACGCGACTCCCTATTGACGGCCATGTCCACTCGCTCTGTGAGCAGGTCAAGCGCATGACGGCGCAGCGCGAGTCAGCGGCCAGTCAGCTGCACACGATGCTGGACCAGGCGATCGAAGAGCTGCAGTTTTTGAAGAGGCAGGAGGAGCGCAGTCTCCAGTGCCACATCAAGCAGATCGAAGAGGTAGTGTGCACGTGTCATTGTTGCTGGTATCCGAGCCAATACACTCTGACGACTCATATCCCTCTTGTGGCTGACTGGGATACTGTCCAGGACTTTGCGCTGCGCCTCGAGGTCTTTGAGCAGCAGTACCTCGCTAAAGTAGCGGACATCCAGCGCGAGATGCAAACGGCGATCCAGCAGCAGCGAGCAAACGCTGAGACCACGATCCTCGCTGCTGCCAAGCAGCTTCACGAGAAGACGCAGACTGCGCTCTTGCCCTCGTCTTCGTCCTCTTTGGCTGGCACTCGCGCGAGTCTTGCGGCTATGAGCCAACCACGGAGACTGAGTTTGTCGAAGCAACCTGGAGGCATCAGTGATTGGTCTGGGGAAAAAAGCCATCGTGTTGACGATTTCCATAGCCTGTCACTGGATTTCGGACGCAACCTACCCAAACCGTTGCGAAATCCCAGCCAGAGTCGCCACGACCAAGACAATGCTGGTGATGAAGCAGACTCGGAGATGTCGCCCGTGGAGAAGCAGAAGGCGAAGCTGCGCGCGCTGGAGGCCAAACTCGCATCCTTCTCGCAGGGCTCAGTCAAGCGCATCACCAGCGAGCTCAAGGGCGGCAGTGGGCTGAGGACGATCTCACCCACTCGACAGCCTGAAATGGCTTCTCACACCGTAAGCAGCTACCAGTCACAGCCAGCATCACGAGCCTCAATGCACACTTCTGATCATCAGGCGAACGGGAAATCCTGGAAACCCACGCCCCTCTCACCGCTCCGCAAGAACCAATCGTACTGGCGCCGAGGCATCTCATTGGAGGCGAAGACCAATGAGAACGACTGGGCAACAGCAGCAGCGAATGCGAGTGGAGACTCAGTCAATAGAACGCAAAAGAGAGGAGAGAGCGTGACAAAGGCACCTTCACTGAGCAGCAGGTTCTTGTTGCCAGAGGAAGAGCAGGAGCTGCGGCATCTGAGGAACAGTATTGGCTTAGCGAAGGACTGGATGGAGCGGCACCACTAGCCTACCATTTCTACCATCCTACCAATCCGCTGTGTGTTTTCTAAATAAACTCGTGTCTCTAATTACATGTTGATCATCGCCGAGATGTTGGTGAGCGCGGCCTTGTGCTTGGCGCGCTCGATGAGCATCACGACGGTCTCCTTGTTGGTCTGGTCCACGGTCTCGCGGTCGCCCTTGGGTGTCTCGAAGGAGAACGCCACGTCGGCCTCCTGCTCCAGGAACTCGTCCTCAAAGTTGTGGAAGAACTTGGCAGTCTGTTCGTACTGGGTCTTGGCCTTCTTGCCCTTGCCTTTACCGCCGCTGGCCGCGCCGCTCTTCTCCACCGAGCAGGACGAGAGTACGAGGAAGTAGTCGAACTTGTAGCTGTTGCGGAGCTCCTCGGTCTCCTCGTTCTCGATCGCCCACTCGATGTCCTCGTGCAGCGCCGAGTGGATCGCCGGCACAAGTTGGTACGGCAAGTTCACCATGCGCTCGTTGACGAGCAGACCCACGGACGTATCCTTGAGGATCGACTGGAAGCGCGCGAGGTCGTCGGACGGACACTTCTTCGTCACGTACTGCAGGATCTGCTGCACGCTGTTCTCCGACGCGTAGCGACTGAGGCTGAGCGCCGTGATAAAGCCGTAGACATCGTCCTCGCCCTCCACGCACACCATCGTGCCCGTGGTCACCTGGTTCACGATCGCGTCCGCGAGCCCCGACACGTTGAACGGCTGCGTCGGTGGCAGGTACGTGATCAAAAACTGCTTGACGCTGTGGAAGTGCGACTCGCGCGGATCCGAGAACACGAACTCGACGTTCACATTGCGACCCTCGGCCTTGGCGGCAGGACCCAACGAAGAGGCGTCCTCCATGTCCTCGTCCTCGTCCTCGTCGTCGTCGTCGTCGTCGCTCTCGTCGTCGCTCGCCTTCTCGGCGAACGTGAGGTCGTCCTCGCTGTCGCTGTCGTCGGAGCTCGAGTCCTCGTCCATCATCTCGGCTTCCACCCCGCCCGCATGCTGCTGCGCGGCGCCCTCCGATCCGCTGGACGGGGCCTCGCTCTTGCTCTTCTCGGCACGGCCGCGCTTCTGTGGAGGCATCTTGTCTGCTTGATCTCTTCGTCTGGTTGGGCTTGTGAAAATGCGCACTCACCAGTGCTATGAGCCGGCATGGCGCTCTACTGAGGGCAGGAACGGTAGTTGACGCCGCGGCCAGTCAAAAACGACCTGCCATGGTTTTGCGAAATATGATACCCCCTTCAAAACAGATGCGAATTGCCTGTGACAAAGGATGAAATGAGCCCAGATCTCATGATTTGGCTCCACTTCCCAACAACGCAACGCAACCCCAGCATGAGCTTCGCGTACATTCCGCCGCCGTTCCCGTTCCCCGAGGCGTGGCCGCAGCTCTTCCAGACCCCGCAGACCACGTGGCTCAGCCCAGGCATCACTACGCTTCCATCCCCGCCGCCGCCAACAGCACCAGCACATTTGCAAGGGCGCTTCAATAGCGCCAGCGTATACGGAGCTCCTCATCCGTCCGCACCATTCGCAACCTTTCCGCCGCCTGAGAGCGTAGCTCGCCGCTCTGCCCACGATGAAGACGCGCAGAGCTCCGAGAGCGCATCTCACGATAGGGGTAGTGGCGCCAGCAGCAGCAGCGATGAGGACGGCAGCGACGGAGAGTACGTCTACGGCTACGTGCTGAGCGACGAATGGCGCGGCCGCTTCCGCAATTCGCTTCAAGCGCGACAACGCCAGCAACAGCAGCAACGGAGCCAACACCAGCGCGAGCAGCGAGCGGCCGCCAACCACAAACAGCCAGCAGCAGCGAAACAAAACTACTCACGCAAGACAGACAAACGGAAGCAGCAGCAGCACTTCCCGAGCGCCAGCGATCAGCGGGCGATGGATCTGCAGCGCGAGCTCGCAGCGGCCAAGGAGCGCGAGACGACGCAGCGACGACCGATTGCGCCAGCTGCGCGCGGGGCGACGCCCTCAGCAGGAGCGCAGGAGGTGCGGCGCCTGGAGACGCAGCTCAACCTGCGCTTCGACGAGTTCTGCGACGCCTTTCTCCCTGTCGTGTGGCCGCACGACGCCGTCCACAAGTGAAGAAGAAATGGGCAAGTGAGCCAGCGAGGAAGGTAATCAAGCGAGCCACACGATTCCGCCGCCATCTTTTTACCTGTAAAATCGAATTGTGCCTGTCTCTCTTTTACAAACCAATCCATTTGTTCATTATGCGTACACGAAGCTATGCGTTCAAAGAAATGTGTGGATCTGTGAAACTCTCGCAAACCTTCATTGTGGACCCAGACAGCACATTCGCCAGTCTGAACATCGTCGTGCCCCATTCTCTAGATTGGTTGGAAGACTGGAGCCACACCTTCTTGCTTCGGAGCCAGGTGCGTGATGCGAAACTCACCGTTCGACTCCACAACCAGCGCCCCGCTGTGGCCCATTGCATCCGCTATGACGCCTCCGTGACACCGGTGAGAGTTAGCTAATGGTAGTTTCCTGCTGGAATCTGCACCCAGTGCGGCTCGGTGTTTAGAATATGTCTGGATGATGTGAGGGGGGGATACCTCTTCAAGGAGCCGCCCACTCGTTTGGTGAATGTTGAGGTGCCTGCCAATGCATGCCTCTTGGTCGCGCAGGTTGGACAGCTGCCTGGATTTGACTCCCGAGAATAGCGTACTTTGCCTGGTGCTCGATAGACCCGCACGTCGTGGTCGCTCGGCAACTTGCTGCTGTGTCCATGGCATGTTTCTCAGCATCCGGCTCGAACTCACCCACGAAATTCGTTATTTTGCCTGCTGGCTTGCAGAAGCTGACTCACTTGATTTTGCTTGCTCTTTTGAAAAAATGGATGTTTATGCCTGCAGAGGACATGCAGATAGCGAATGATTCCAACTGTGAAACTTCAAACCTCATTTGTGAGGTTTTTCCGCTCGAGTTTGTCACTTTCCCCCCAAGCCAAATGCGAGAAAGCAAAATCTAAAAGAAGGAAAAACGGAAGAAGCGCCACGCGAGAAGCGCGCGCTCGTTGCATCCCCCCAGCAGCTCAGCTCCATCAGCTCCGTCCTGACAACAGCAGACCAGAGAGGCAGGAGAGCGGCCGAAGATGAACATCGGCGCCTTGAAGGACAGCGCGAACGGCGGCGCGCAGGCCGCGGCGTCCATCCCGTCGCTCAAGCGCACGCTCAGCGGCGGCGCGTCCGGCAGCGTCTCGGGCCACGGCCACAGCGGCGGCGGCCACCCGGGTATGGGCAGCCACGGACACGGAGGGGTTCATGGCGTCCACGGTCCGTCCATGGGCTCCCATTTGGGGGTCGGCATGAACTCGATCCCGTCCGTGCTGCACGCGACGCCCAACACAAATCCGCCGCAGATGCTGCGCGCCGTGACGTCCTCGGGCGTGCTCAACCGACCCGTGTCGTCGCAGAACTCGTTCCGCGGCCCGGTGTCGTCATCCATGAACGCGGGTGTTGGCGGCCCGAGCGCTGGGATGGCGCCGGCCACGACGCGCAGCGTGTCGCAGTCCACGAACAGCATGCAGGACTGGCGGATGTACCTGACGATCGAGGAGCGACAAGCCGTGCGATCAAAGATTCGCGACGCGTACACGAGCCGGTGTTCCACGTACGAAGATCTATTACAAGTGGTACGTCGTGTGTGTGTGTGTTATGTGAGTAATGGGATCTTTCCTGCCGTGGGTACCACAACGTGAGCTAACAGACAGTCTTTGCATGGATACAAACACAGGCATGTGCGATTGAAGAGGAGCTGCTGCATATATCGGCGCCGTCGCGTCTGGATTACTTTAAGAGCGGCTTTGAGTTCGAGAACCGCGTGAAATTGAAAAAGGACCAACTGCAGGGCCAGCTGGCAGCGTTAGATGCGAAGCGGCGTCCGAGCAACAACCCGTCCGACGTGAACGCGAGTAGCAGCGGGTCGTCTTCACAGCAGCAGCAGCAGCAACAGCAGGGTGTCGGCGGTGGTGACGCGTCCAGCTACAGCAAGAAGCAACGGAAATGAGTGGCGGGCGTGGACGCCAAGCGGGACGCGTGGTCATGCCCAGTGCATCAACTTTCCGTATCGACCAGCCACGCGTATGTCAATCACGACGCCATCACAGGACCGACAGCAGGAGCAGCACGAGATGACGAGGAGCTCCATTGGCTTCAAAGGAAACAAAAGAAATAAAGAGCCGCCGGCCGTACGTATCGCGTGGTGGCGTGCGGGCAGGGCAGGCGGCTTCGCATTGAAAATACAAAGAAGGAGGTTAGTTTTTCTTATCCTTCGTGGCTTCATGTGTTGTGTGTCTATCGTGCTTGCATGTGCTGCAGGGGATCCACAACTCAATGAAGCAAGCGCCCATGGCCGAACGAAATGAAAAACACTCACGCATTCGGTATTTGGTTTAGAAATCTAGGAAATATTCGCCGGCTTGAAGACGTTGAAGCCGTCGCTGGCCGTGCTCACGAGCACGCCGGGGCACTGGCTGTGGAAGTGGAGCTCCTTGATATCTGACTGGCCCTGGTGGATGAAGAGCAGTTGCGGCGGCAGGTCAAGCTTCGGGTTCTCCGGGTCCGACGCCGCCTCGGTGCCGGCCTCCGTGTCCTCTTCGACCGACATGTCCCAGACCGAGATCTGGTTGTCGGCGCCGGACACCGCGAGCACGGACTCGTCGGTCGGGTGCCACTCGAGCGCCGTGATCGGCGCCGTGTGGTACCGGAAGTGCGCCACGGGGCTGTCGGCCTTAAAGTTGCGCAGGTCCCAAATCTTGAACGAGCCGTCGTCCGACCCGGAGGCCAGCAGGTACGCCACGTTGCGGTTCCACGCGATCACGTTCACGTCGTCTTCGTGGGCCATCACGTCGATCATGCTGCCGGCCTTTCGTCGAGTGTCCCAGATGCGCACGGTGCGGTCGGCCGAACAGGACGCGAACACGGTCGCCTCGGTCGAACTCCACTGCAGGTCCTCCACAGATGCCTTGTGGCCCGTGAACGGCACCTTGTCCACGCTCCACGAGCTCTCCGTGTTGCTCCAGGCGTAGATGAATTTGCTGCAGTCGCCCGTCACGAGCTTGCCCGCCTGCACGGGCGACCAGTCCATGGCGAAACCCTCGTCGGCGTGGCCGTGGAACGTGTACAGTGGCGCCTGCTTGGCTGGCAGTGGGGCCGCAGCCTTGCCGTCGAGCGACTCGAGCTGCTTGGCGATGTCCCACAGATGCACTTTCTTCGTGTCGGACCACGTCGCGACGATGTTGGACGACTGCGGCATGCTGCGGATGCGGTTCACGCCGCCCTTGTGCTGGATCGCGCGGTTCTCGAGCACCGGGTCGCCGTCCACGTTGTCCTCGTCGTCGCTCTCACCGTCCGAGTCGTCGTCCGAGTCGTCGTTGTGCTTGGTCTTGTGCAGCTCCGACATCTTCATGATCGTGATCTGGTTCTCGTCCGCGTTCGCGGCCTGCGATCCGGCGACCACGTACACCGTCATCGGGAACTAACGGGCATTGACACGAAGCAACACACACATGTCAATACAATGTGAAATGATGCAACTATCAGCAACTGCATAAGAACACCGAGCGTACCCGAGTGCGCACGGCGCCGAGGTTGTCGCGCACGATGTCGAAGCTGAGCGACGGCCACTCGGCCGTCATGGCGTAGTACATGTCGTAGGCGCTGCTGTCGTAGTCGAGCACTTCGTCGTCGGCGAGCTTGTCGACGCCCGGCATGAACACGCGCTTGACCTGCTTCTGCTCGTCCTCCTCGTCCTCCATGCCGCCCTCCATGTCCTCGTCGTCGCCGTCGCGCTCGCCGTCGATGATTTCCTCCTCGTCGTCATCGCTCTCGACCATCTCCTCGTCCTCCATGTCGTCGCCGAACGGGTCCTCGAACACGAGCTCCTCGTGCGCATCGCCGTTGCTCTTGGCCTCCTCGCTCGCGAAGTTGCCGCGGCGCTTGAGGTTGCTGCCAAAGTCGTCCGCGCCGCGCTTCTTGTGGCTCATCTTCGCTGCCGGCAGAAATGGATGGATGGTCGGATGGATTGATGATAATGCGCCGCAATTGACTTGCATGGGTGCATGGCCACGCGCTGATTGGCTAAAAGTGGACGCAATGGTTGGCCGACAAGAGATGGTATATTATTCTGTCTCGGAAAGTAAGCTGAGCCCGGAGATGGAGTGGACCACCTTATCAAGCTCCCTTTTTGGTGGTGTCCTCTTTGACTTGGCTGAACAAACCGCAAGAGAAGATGCTCGGAAGTGCGACGAAGCTCCAGCCGCGAGGGCCGCGCAAGGCGCTCGCGGTCGTGACGCGCTCGCTGAGCAGCAGCGCCTCTCTGCAGCAGCAGCGACCTCCACCAGCTCGCGTCGACGACGATATGCACTTGCGAGAGGTGGTCAGGTGAGAAATCGCACACCAACAACTGCGGAGCTGCTCGTTCGCGTTTCTGAAATTGAAGAGCTAACGTGCGGTGGGCAATCGATCGTTGCAGGAAGCTCGACTACGACAACTACGTCTGCGGGCTGTTGCTGCCGCAGCAAGTGCGCTCTGCCTACTTTGCCATCGTACGTCCTGCGTCGCGAATTAGCCGCGGTTGGCGTTGCAATGGATGTGCTGACACGAATGGTGTTTGGGTTCTCGTGCTCCACAATGTGTTTGTAGCGCGCGGTGAACTCGGAGATCGCGACGATCAAGGACACGATCCGCAGCAACCAGGCGACGGGCAAGATCCGCATGCAGTGGTGGCGGGAGAAGATCTACGATTTGTACGTGCCGCCGTCGTTGGCGCGAGCGCCGCAGGAGACGTTCCTGCTGCGAGGGCTCGAGAAGGCGATCCACGAGCACGATCTCACGCGACGATGGTTCGAGCGACTTTTGGATGCACGGGTACGTTTGATAGACGCTTGTTGATGTCTCCCAGCTAAGCTAATGCTGCACTAATGCATGCTGTCATGTGGACCCGTAGGACCACGACCTGGACACGGACCAGCCTCGAGAGCTCGCGGACATGGAAGTGTACGCTGAGAAGACTGCGTCGTCACTCCTGTACCTGACGCTCGAGTGTCTGGGTGTGCGTGACAACACTGCCGACCGTGCAGCCAGCCATGCGGGTGTGGCGATCGGACTCACGACGCTGCTCCGCGGGACGCCCTACCACGGCGCCGTGCAGCAGATCTATTTACCGGAAGAGCTCATGGTGAAGCACAACCTGACGCTGGACGACCACTTCGAGGCGGCACAGGACCCAACGAAGGGCGCTAAGCTCGCGCCCGTGGTCTTCGACGTCGCGTGTCGCGCCATGGACCACCTTCGCGAGGCTCGTGCGCTGCAGCAGGAGCTGCCGAAGCACTCGCGCGCGGCCTTCCTGCCTGTCGTCGCCACGTCGCTGTACCTGGAGAAACTGGAGCAAGTCAACTTCAACGCGTACGACCCGACGCTCTTCCAGCGCAGTGCACTCCACTTCCACCTCGAGATTCTCAAGCACTACTTCGTGCGAAAGTACTGAACACCTGCTGATTCGACACCTACGATCCTGAAGCAAGCGCCATAGATACACACAACAACAACTACATCAACCAAGAAGAAGATGAGAGAAAAAAAGAGAGTCCCTCGTTGTATTTTCAATACGAAGGCATAAAGATTTGTCGTCTCGTACCAAGCACTTCGCTCCTGTGATGGCGTCTCGATTGGCCTACGCGCAGCTGGTCGGTACGTCGATGTGATGTGCTGTTCGCAAGCTGCCTGAGACGCGATGCAGTTATTCCCTCAGTCTGTGCAGCATCAAGCGAGAGTGAGTTTGTCTTCCTTTCCCATTCATTTCCATACAAAGTCTTCTTTTCCGTCTTCTTCTTTCTCTCATCCTGGCCAGTCAAACACACACCAACTAAGACACGACCGCCAAGACTTCTGCTCCTCATTCTCGCCTTTTCCAAAAGAGAACCCGAGGGCTTAGATGCCGCCCTTCTGGATCGGGTTCACGGGAAGCGCACCGGGCTTGCGGTTGCCGATGCGCTTCTTGATCTTGTGCGCCTGCTCCGGGTCGGGCTTGAGCGAAAACACGGACCGCGAACTCTTGAGGTACTTGTTGCGCCCGTTCTCCTCGCGAATGAGGCTCTCAAGCACCACGTGCGGCGCGACCTGGCGCCGCGAGCTCTTGCGCGCGTTCTTGAGCCGGTTCAGGTACCGCCGCGTGCTCGGCAGCTTCTTCTGGAGGCGGCTGCCGGTCTCGTCGTCCGTCACGGACACTGCGTCGCCACCGGCAGCAGAAGCTGGGCCGCCGTTCACGCTCTTGTCACTGCCGGTACTCGAGAGCATGCTCTGTTGACGCGACATCGCTGGCTTGGCCGCTGGTGTGGCTGGTGTCGCGGCCGACGAGGACGAGTCCACGCCCTGCTGCCACGCCTTGCCGCACGACTCGTGGAACGCCTGACCCGACATGATCATTACCATGGACGTGACCAAATTCCACTTCTCGCCGCTCGCCGAGCCCGAGTGCGCCATCCCAAAAGGTGGCTTCGAGAGCAGCACCTTGCAGTAGCCGCACGTGTTGGACGGTGGCGCGTAGCACTTGGACTTGGCGCGCTTGAGCGTCGTGATCTGGTCGAACAGGTCCACGCTGATGAGTCCGTTCGCCGTCTGGTAGATGTTCTGCTCGTAGTTGTACGTGTCGAGCATGCCGAAGATCGTCGGACGGAAGTCGCCGAACTCGCCCTTGCCGTGCTCGTTCGTGATCTTGAACAGAATCGACTTGAGCGAGACCGAGGACGCCATGCGCTCAAGGATGATGCGGATGAGCTCGTTGAGCGCCACCTGGAACGCCGTCTGCGCGCCCCCGCCCCCGCTTCGCGTGGTGATGCGCGCGGTCGACTTGGAGCTCACGGCGCGCTTGACAGCGTTCTGGATGCGCAGCAGCTTGTCCAACAGCGTGAACCAGAGCTTCTCGGCCTGGTCGTCGCGGTTGCGCAGCGAGTTTCGCTGACACATGGCGAGCGCAACTTCCAGCGTCTGCATCGCGTCGCGGCCCTCGGGGACGCTCTCGATGATGCTGTCGTTCTGCTGATGTCTGCCCAGCGTCGACGATGACGACAGAGCATCGGACGCGGTCGAGGACGCAGCGTTGTAGCCGCGGAGCGCGGGCTTGAGGATCTTGAGCTTCTGCTCGAGGCTCTGGAGAATGAGCGTCAGCGCGCCTGTGACGTCGCCCGTTCGCTCGAGCAGGTACGCCTCGGCGTCCGTGATGCTGAAGTCCTTGCAGAGCTTCAGACACGCCTCCACCTTGTAGCTGTCGTGCGACTCGAGGTACGGGAACACGCCTGCTGGCTCGTACTCGCACGAGAGACGCACGAAGCGCTCCTGGACCGCCGGGTCGTCGGCGATGCGCAGCTTCGAGCGCTCGAGCAGCTCCTTGACCAGGTCAGCCTCTTCGCCCAGGTCCGTCTTGTTGTTGCCCGAGCCCATGAGGATGAGCTTCAGGTACAGGAACTCGAGCTTCGCGCCGTTCTTGCCCATAGAGATGAACTTCTGGATCACCTTGTTGTTCATGTTGGGGAACTGGCCCAGGATCAGCACCACGAACGAGTAGTTGTCGGCCTCCATGAGCGCGCCGGCGTGCGTCAGCACGGCGTCTTCGATCACCTTGCGCCGGATCGGGCTCCCCTGCACCAAGTCAGCGGCAGCGGCGCTCTCGACATCTTCGTCCACGAGCTTGTCCGTTTCTATAGAGATGAGTAGACAAAGCGTTAAGCATAAGGTTACAATCAACACGGAAAATAGGAGCAAACGTACCAACGCGGATGTAGCTGAACGCGTTCATGCGGTACTCGTGGTCGTCGTCGGCCAGGTACGAGGCGACCGCCTGCGAGAAATCATTCTTCTCCTTGTACAGGATGACCGCAGCGCGGTTCATCTTCTCGTGGATCACGCTCTGCAGCAGCTCCGTGTGGTTGTAGCAGTCCTTGTTAAGCTTCTGCAACAGGCGTACAAGCATCGCCTGGCGACCGGCCTTGTCGAAGCCCTCTTCCTGCGAGGCCGCCGCCGAGTTTTCTGAGCTGGCGCTGCTGCCCGAGAGCAGCGACGATGGGCCGAGCGCCAAGAAGTTCATGAGCGAGTCCATCATCGACGCGTTGCCATTGCCAGCCGCCTCACCGATGGCCTGAGCACGAGCGTCCGCGTATTCCTGCGGATCAATGGAGCCGCCACTCAGCAGTCGCGCCTCGAACATGAAGAAGTGGCCGTGCTCGACCGAACTGAACTTGGACGAGTCCTTCGAGCTGCCAAAGATCACTTCGGCAAAGTCCAGCACCATCGACAGGCGGCTCGGGCACTTGGCCAATGTCGCATTACGAGCCGAGTCGTATCGACTCGTGGGGCGGCTCGTGGATTCTTTCTTCTCGCCCTCAAACTCCACGTTCGCGTCGTCGAAGAAGCGCGCCGTGATGTTGAAAAACTCGCGCGCGTCCAAGTCCACGAGCGTCGTGAGTCGCGGGAAGAGCTGCGGGTTCGCGTCCACGGTCTTCTCGAACAAGTGGTGGCAGATCTGAGAACGGACTTTGCCGACGTTCTGCGGCGCGATGAGCTCGTTCTGCGGGAAACTGCGACCGCTGAGAGAGTACGAGATGTACAGCAGCAGCTTGTATCCGTACTGGCGGCGACGACGCTGCGCAGACAAGAGATCGTCGCTGGACGACGCTTTCTGGTCAATGGACTTGACGCTAGCGGTGCGCGTGGTGCCACCGAAAGTCGACGCGAGGCTGCTGATGCGGCTGCCCGTGCTGCCCACGCGGCTCGCAGTCGCTCGCGACGGGGACGGCTGGGGAGTGACCTTCTTCTCACTGGTGCACGCTTCAAGAAGCACGTCGATGGGGGTCGTGTAGTCGTTCAGCCCCTCGTTGTAGATGTAAATCAGCGCCGAGTAGAGTTCGTGGTCGTGGCAGAGCTTGACCATCATGTCCATGTCCAGCTCAGCGACGTTCAGGTGGAGAATGCACTGCTCGACCTGCGGCAGCTTGTTGTTGGCGCTGTAGTGGCGCACAAACTCCTGCATCGCCAGTGGCGACAGGCTTCGCAGCTTCTCCGAGAGGATGTACGGCTCCAACAACTCCACAAAGACATCCGACTTGCCGGCCTCTTTGAATCGGTTGAAGATCTCGCCGAAGAGCAAATCGGTTCGACCCACGATCGCACAGTACTCAATGCACACGCCCGCGAGCATCTGGTAGTGACTCTTGGCGAGATCAAGCTTCAGGCCGCTCTTGCTGAACGCCGAGATGCTGTTGCCGACACCGCTTGTGACGGACGACGGCGCGTTCGCGATCGCCAAGCGCACGTACTCCATCAGCAGGTCAGCGACACGCTCCGAGACACTAATTGGCACAAAGTTCTTGGTCACCTGGCCGCTTCGCGCCTTCTGTAGCGTCTCCTCAAGCTTCTTGCTGATCTCCGCAGGGTACGGCTCTTCGCCGCACACCCAGCGCACTTCGTCCGCGCTCTCTTCGTGGCGGAACACGTCCTCCTTCTCGCCCGTGCGCTGGTTCGTCTGGTACATGTGCAGAATGTCCACGAGGCACTGGTCGTTCTGCTTGTCGCGGAAGAACACGGGAGGGAATCGGTCACGCACTGCACGATCGGCCGCCGCGATCTTCAGGCCTTCGTAGTGGTCGAGCGCTAAAGCGAGCGCTTCGAGCCACTCACCTTCGTCCACAAGCGTGTCGATGCGCTGCGTCCACGGCTGCACGCGCGCAGTCTGGAGCTCCTTGAGACCCAGCAGGTACAGGATGTTGTCACAGCCGCGGAAACTGTTGGAGAAGCTACGCGCGTTCTTCCCGCGGTACGAGGCGAAGACGAGCTCGAGCGACGACACGTCCACGATCTCGAGCTCCTGGCGGGACATCACGTCGTACACGCAGATCTCGTCGTTCGAGTTGAGGTACACGACGACTTGGTCGCCGAGCCACTGGATCGCCATGATGTCGTTCGCGCACTCGATCTGGTCGTGCTCCTCGAAAGTCGGCCATCCGTGGCGCGAGTGCGAGTGGTTCTGGCCGCCGGGGAACACCACTTCGAGGAACTGCACGTGGGTACCCCAGCCGCGCGAGAGCACAGGCGCCAGCGCGCGCGAGCTGCCAGGGAAAGAGATCCACGCAAACGAGAGCGACGGCAGCACAGGGTCATCCGGCGCAATGTCGTCGGGACGCGCCCATCGGTACAAAACCTTCACCTCTGGCTCAATGGCGATGATGAACGTCACCTTCTCGCTGCTCAGCGCTGCCAGACAGTACTGGTCCGTCAGGTGCGAGATCTTCGCGTTTCCAGCAGACTGCGGGAGCACCGAGATCGAGAGGATCTTGCCCACCGAGCCGTCGTAGATCGGGTCCACATCGACCACGTACACCATGCCCATCATCTTGGAGAAGTTGAGCTTGTTCACGATACCGCTGCGAACATCAAGAGCACGTATCAGTCAGTCATGTACGTGTGGGAACGTGTGAAGAGCTAGGGGAAGACGTACTTGGTGTCGATCGAGAGCAGCACGGCCTTCTGGTCCTTGAGGAAACGAAGCCCTACGACCGGGTTCTCGTGCGCATCGGACACGGCCTTGAGCGACGTGCCCTTGATCATGTCCCACAGCACGATGCGGCCGCTCTGGAAGCCGCACACGAGGTAGTCGCTGCCTGGAGACACGTCGATGGCCGTGATCGGACCGTCAGTCTCGGCGTCGCTTGTGTTTCCCAGCACTTGACGAATCTGAATGCGTTCAATTGGAATGAAGAGACACACGACATGGTTAGAACTCTGATGAAATGAACACTGGTGACGGTGACCACACACTACCATAGCAAATCCTTACGTTCTGGAAGTGATCGAAGATGATTACGAGTCCCTTGGACGTCCCGATCGCGATGAACTTGGAGTGGATCGCCACGACCGTCGGCGATCCAGGACCGAACTCCTTAAACTCGATGTTCTTGCGCAGCTGGCGACTGATCGCGTCCATGGCCTGCACTTTGACGACACCCGTAGACTTCCCCTGCTTCTTGTCAGTGGCACTCCCGTCCGCAGACGTCACCGCAATGATCTTCTTCTTCGCCTTCTGCTTCGACGAGCCATCTTTCTTCTTGCTGTTGACGTTCTTCGTTCGCGCATTCGCACGCAGACGGCGCTTCACCTGAAGCGGAGAGATGAGCTCCACGCCGACGCAGCTGAGCAGCTGCTTCTCACGCGCTTCCGCGATCTCCAGCGGGCTGCGGAAATGCGCTCCAGCGGCGTTCGCAGCGCCGGTCACAAGCGCTGCATTGCCACCGGCGTTCATCTCCGTGAGGCTCTTGGCGCGATCCAGCTTCTTGTTCGCGGCACCACCGGTCGCCGTCGCGCCGGTGGCCTTCACGACCTCCATGCCGGGAACGGGGGCGATCGAGAGCGTGAAGGTCGCGGGGGAGAAGAAGAGGTCGTCGTCGGGCGTGTTACCCTCGACGCCCCCGGCCGCAGTGGCGCCATTCGCGGTCGCGGTCGCCAGCTCCTCCTCGCGCAGGATGTCCTCGAGCGTGATGGCGCTCAGGTCCAGGTCCCCGAGGTCGTCGTCGTCGCTGTCCACCAGGAGGCTCTCGATGGCGCTCATAGTTGTCTGGTTGTGTAGGTTCTCGCTGTCTCCCTCTCTAGTTATCAGATACACGCACACAAGAGCCGCGTCTTCTTCCCCTTCTTCGCTCTCTCTCTCTCTCTCTGGAGCTCTTCGTTCTTGAGGGGAATGAGAATGCGAGCTCAATCAAGGGGAAGTTTCGACAGTGCTGCTGCTCTTGTACAGAGAGAAGTGGAGGGTGTGCTCCTGTAGAGAAGTCGTAATTTTCACAAAATAAGTCTCCATTTCACAAAAAGCCGCCAAGAGCCAAAGCACATTTCCATTTCCATCAACAAACTGCAGGAAAGAGAAAGGAAGCGAAGAGTTCCTGCCGCGACGAGGGGCGAGGCGTCTCTCTCTTTACGACAGGAAGAGAGAGAGAGAGAGGAAAACGCCTGTGGCGGCGCCTGCAAGTGGACGCGCGCACACCATCGGACTCGCTGCACTGCACTCACATAAACATACACACGCCATGAGCCTCCAGCAATCGTCCGTGCTCGTGGACCGCGCGCTGGTGACGTTGTGCACGGAGCTGCCCGAGTCACTCGGCCTCTACAACACGGTGAAGGACCAGTTCAACCTGAGCGCGATGCGGTCGGTGTCAAACCTCGAGAACCTGGTGTTCGAGTCGAAGAAGCATTTGATCATCCGCGACTGGATGCGCTCGTACATCCCAAAGGAGGACCAGCCGTTGACGAACGAGATCTCCATGGACACGCTCAAGCAGACGCTGAAGGAGGAGAAGCGTAAGAATGCGAACATCGCGCGCGGCATGAACGAGGACATGATGCCGTCGTCCTCAGCTCCAGCATCGTCGTCGTCGTCGTCGAAGAGCTCGTCAGCAGCGCACGCGCAGAAGAAGAAGGACAAGCACGACAAGAAAGACGCCGCGAAGAGAGCTGCCAAGGCGAGCGGGAACGGCAAAGCAAAGGCAAAAGGGACGAAGAGCAGAGACAGCAGAATGGACCGAAGCGGCAAAGCATCGGCGAAGCGAGTGCGTCGCCGCGGAGACGCTGGCGAGAGCGAGAGCGAAAGCGAGTACGACTCGTCCACCAGCTCCGGGAGCTCCACGTCGTCGTCCAGCGATTCCGAGCGTGAGGAGAAGAATTCCTCGAAGGGCTCGCAGAGCAGCAGCGGCAAGAAGAAGGCGAGGCCCACGTCAAACCTGCCGCCCGTGGAGCTCGTGCTCTCGTCGGACGAAGAGGACGAACCGAACGATTTGTTCGACACGGAGGACCCGGACGTGTACGAAGTGGAGAGCATCCTAGACAAGCGCAAGGGCCGGTCGTTCGGCGAGCCCGACATGTACCTGATCAAGTGGGTCGGATACGAAGAGACGACGTGGGAGCCTGCGGACAACGTGTCGAAGGATTTAATCGAGGAGTTCGAGGGGCAACCCGTGCGCGAGAACGAGTACATCGTGGAGGAGATCCGCGACCGCAAGAGCACGCGCGACAGGGAGACGAAGCTCAAGACGTTCAAGTACCTGATCAAGTGGGTCGGCTACGACGACCTCACGTGGGAGCCCGCGGAGAACCTGCCGCACAACCTTCGCCGCAAGTTCGACCAGAAATTCGAGGCGCGCAAGCGGCGGAAAACCAAGTAGGCGGTCTGGCCTGCAATGGGCTGCATGAGTAAGAACTCGAAGCTCGTAAGGCTGGGTGTCAGAAGGAGTGGGACTGCAAGTTGTGAGTCGTGCAGGAAAGCGAGTTCACGTCAGGCTAACGAATTCATCTCATCTGCCACTTTTGAAGTCAAGGAAGGGCCTCGTGTGCAAAATGGGTATCACCAGATGCGACAATCAGTTTCGCACTTGGTTTTTGTATGTGTGGTGGTGCATTTGAGTAATGACTTGTTTTGCTATTTTTCATAAATATACCAAATATGAGCACATTTAGAGTGATTATTTGTATGTCATTGTACACTATTTCTGAGCACGCAATTACAGCGCCTCCAACAAAACTCGGTCGGGATCGAAAGCAAATTGCAGCACACCACCAAATGGAGCGCGCGGCGAGAGGAAGCGGCGCCGCGAGCCTCAAGCGCCTGGCCGCGGCCGTCGAGGGCTTCGTGGCGCAGCTGCAGTGCGCGATCTGCCTCTGCGCCTACGCGAGTCCGGCGTCGCTGCCCTGCAACCACTGCTTCTGCGAGGAGTGCATCCACCGCGCGCTCGAGCTCAAGCCCGTGTGCCCGATCTGCAAGGCGCCCGCCAAGAAGCGCAAGCTGCGCTACGACTCGATGATCCAGCAGCTGCTGCACGCGACCGAGATGCTCAATGCGCCGGTGAAGACAGAGGCTGCGAGTGAGGCGAAGAAGGCGGCCAAGCAGGGGGTTCAGGAAGCGAAAATCGAGGACGATGCGCTGCTTCTGCACGAGGAGAAACCTCTGCCGAGTACCAGCAATGGCACCAAACATGAGCGAAATGGAGTACCACAGACAGCGGCAGAGGTGGGTTCTGAGCAGAATGGCCATGCGCAGAGCGATACTGAGCCAGCAGAGGCAGTGAGGCGGTCGTGGAAAGCTGCAACATCGGTGCACAAAGCGACGAACGGCAGCCAGCAACAGCACGAAAAGGCAGACAACGAACAGGTCATTGGGGAAATCTTGCCCGAGTCCAACTTGACCGTGTCCAGCATCGACTCAGAGCAAGTGAAGATGCCAGCATGGTCCGTGCCAGCGTCTGTGGTCATCTCGGAAGTCAACCCACCAGCAGCGGACAGTGCGCCAGGAGCACAACCAAAGGCCAAACGGAAAGCCTCAGCATTGGTTGCTGCTGTTAATACCGTGGCAGCCGCAAATCCAAGCGCAAGCGCATCTGAGACGACCGTGGTACCAGGAGCAACATCAGGTACAGAATCGCAATCACAACCGCCCCATGCACTTAGCCAGCAGTATCCGCTCAATGGGCCGTTCTCGAAAGGTCAGTTCGTGGAGGTGGCTGATCGAATGTGGGTCGGCATCAACAAGCCCGGCGGCGCTGCGCGTATCACAAATGTAAACGCCGGTGCGTTCTGACGAGCTGCTGCGTGGACTGAACCCTGATGTTGCTCTACTTTTCATGCGCTAACATCTCACACTCATGCTATGTTGCGTGTCTACAGATGGCACGTACAACGTCAAGTACCTTCTCGAGAGTCGCAGTGAGAGCAACATCCCCGACTACTTCGTCGCCAAGCCCAAGGACGAGGTCGAAGCAGACGTGTCCCCAGGCCGCGCCGTCAAGCAGCGCCAGCGACGAAGCACCAAGCAGGCGCTGGACAACACGCCATCGAGCGAGGAACAAACGCCGACCCCGTCAGCGTCAGCGCGGTCCAAGTCTGGAGGCAAAGGTAGAAAGGCCGCTGGGAAGCGCAAGCGGTCCGAGATGGTCTTCCTCTGCTCGGGCTACGACGAAAAGGGCATGAGAGAGATCGAGAAATGGTCGGAGACGCTTGACGCGGAGATCGTGGCGAGCTGGACGAACCAGGTGACGCACTTGATCGTCAAGTGCATCGTGACCGAAGAGAAGAGTAGTGACGTGGGTGGTGATGGAGAGAAGCCCAACGCAGCAGAGACAACCGCAGAACGAACCGGGGACACACCTGGAAAGCGGGAGCTCTTCAGCGATGTGCGGCCCGTGGCGCGCTGGGTCAAGATCCGGTCCATGAAGTACCTGAAGGCGCTGGTCGGCGGGAGGTGGATCGTCAGCGAGGAGTGGCTGCAAGGTACAAGAGCAACCTGTATGTTGTTACCGAGGTCCTAGTTATCAACTGACGTGTTTTGTGTTTGTTGATGTGCTTCCAGCATGCGCTGCGCATGGCGGGCGCGTGAGCGAAGCCGATTTCGAGGCAGACGGGCACTTGAAAGGCAAGAACATCGACGACGCGGTGCGGAGGTCGCGCAAGCGCCGCCAGGAGAACCTGCAGACGAGTCCCGCAGGTGCGAACCCAGCGCTCATCGGCACGAAGCTTTTTGAAGACTTTTGCTTCCACCTCGTGGGCGACTTTTTGCCGCCCATGCCGCCGCAGTCCGAGCTCGACACGCTCCTGAGCATTGGCGGCGGGAAGCGCATTCGCGCGCTGGGCGACATCGCAAAGGAGATGGCAAAGGAGGAGAACGCGAACCGGGAGCTCGTGATCGTGAGCGACCGCATCAACCCCGTGGGGCTCCGCGACATCTCCAAGCAGCTGCGGTCGCTCCCGCAAATCAAGGCGCTCTCCTCGAACGTCGCGATCGTCAACTACCAGTGGGTGCTCAACAGCATCAGTGAGGCCAAGCTGCGGCCCCTAAAGTGAACATGAGAACTAACACATACCACAGCCTGGAACTGCTGTCGCTACCTGTGTTTATTTAATAAGAGTCCCGTGACGATAGAGACAACGAGCTGCACGGTCATGAGCGCTCTTGTTCAGTTGCTGCTGCTTTTGATGATGCTGTGGACGCAGGCGTAGCGTCTAAGCTTGAACTTGAAGACTTTCGGAAGCACTGTGGTCACCAAATGCAGTATACAGCAATGTTAGAGATACTCGAATTTCGTTCTCCAGGGCTGTTGAAGTGCGCAACAGTGTTGAGCTTACCACAATGAGCGGTTTGTCCTTGAGCACGACGCCGTGGATCTTCTTGAGCGCTGTCACTGCTAACAGCACGCTCGGGTACTCGATGAACGCCTGGCACTTCATCCGGCCTTCCGTGAAATGTCGAATCTTGATCGCACTGAAGTTAGCAACAGCACACCAAAAGACACGTTAGCTTCAGTTTTCATTGGCAACAAGAACACTCGTGGTTTGTGATAACGAACCTTAAGTCCACATCTCCAGGCACGACTGCGCCAAAGACCGCGAGCAAATCCTTCTCGCTGACATCCTTGGCGAGGTTCTTGACGTAGAGCGTCGTCGAAGGCTCGCCCCGGTGATAGTTTCGCATGAACTTCTCGTCCGCAAACGCTACCACATCAGAGAACAAAGAGAAAGTGAATGGATACACTCTGGTCCACTCAACTGCATGGCTTACCGCATTAGCTCCATTGATAGGTATCATCTTACCTGACGGCTCGAGGCGGCGAGAGTCCAGCTCATCCATTGAAAGAGGTGGTGGACGTGATGCTGTCACCACAGCTCCTTCAGCCAACTCACTCTGGTCGAAGCTCTGTAGACAACAATTACGCAACAATGTTGGGCCTCTCGTTGTGTTGAATGCCAGCAAGTGTTCGAAGCACGTACCACGACGAGCGGCAGCGTTTCGAGAGCAACGCCGTGGATCTTTTCAAGTGCTTCTGCCGCAAGGACTTCAGAGGGGAACACGATCGTCGCACTTCTGGACGCTGGCGACAGCTCGATCTGAAGCTCACTGCATTGTCCACCATAACCAACAGAGAGACACAAGTGAGTCTAGAGCATCTATGATTTCCGTCCCAATATCGCAAGCCGACAACGTACGAGAGCTCCATGCGCAGCGGCAATACGTGGCCAAAGACGAATGAGAGGTCCTGGTCGTCCACCGACTCGGCCAGGTTCTGCACGAGCAGTGTGCGCGATGGCGCTACGCCGCGGTCGTACGTCGCCATCGCAGGGTACTGCTTCAGTTCTGTCGTGACGTCATCACACACGCAGCTAAGCGATTCAATCGAACTCAATCAGAAAAGATAGGAGCACAGCCAAACCCACGCTACCTTCGAGTGGCAGCCGCTGTCGATTCAGCTCCGCCTCCGAGATGACGCCAGGACGCACGGAGCGATTCGAGTCCGTGCCTTCTCTGATATTCTCAAAGGCTCTCGCGATCCCAGTGGTCGGAGCAGAGCGCTTCGCTTTGCTTGTGTGCACAGAGATAGCTGTCGTCGCTGAGGGCTTCGAAACCGAGACGACTGGCGTAGACTGGAGGTCGTGTGCTAGTGGCAGAGGTGTTTCGGTTGGATCAGCAGTGTGAGCAGCGCTCGTGTCGCTCACGCGCTGCCTCTTTGACTCTTGACTACTCTCTGTCTGGTCTGTTTGCCTTAACCTGTCTTCACCACCGTCCTCCTCCTCCTCCTCCTCGTCATCATCTTCCTCTATTGTGAATTCATCTCGAGCAGATGAGCTTCGCTGCGCACCTGGGAACTTGCGCTTGAGGAAGAGACCCTGGCGTTGTGCCTCTGTTGCCGCTGCCTTCTCCTCGCGGTCTTTGGAAAAGATGCCTGGGATTGAGCGTTCTTCAAACGGCGGCGGCAAGTTCATCTTGTTCATCAGGTGGAGCACCTGCGTGTAGAACTTCGGCAGCGCGATCAACGCTACCGCCATTCGGATAGCAACAACAACACAATGAACCAATAAGAGGAAGTTCATAAACAATATAGAGGGAGTAATATGCGCTCACCGTTGGCGATGTTCCTCACGATCGCCTCGTTCGCCTTCGGGTATTTGTACTCGAGCAGTGGCGACGACGCGAAGTGCAGTCTACAAACACAGGCCTCTCAGTATAACACCTTTGCACACATCCACAGCACCGACCACAGCGTACTGTACACGACGTACCCGAGATGCGGCGCTAGCGGCGCTGGCGCATAGTACGAGTGACTCGGAACTCGTTGTGTAATTGGTTCCGCTAGCGGCAGTGGCGGCGGAGGGCCTTTCGGCAGCGGCGGTGGCGCTTCAAGCTTCACTCCTGTACTGCTTATCGCATGCTGCCCACCCTGTGGCTGCTCTGGTGCTACAGACGCATCGCTGATGAGCTCTGCACGGACGTGGTGGCCAGCGAGTTGCAGTTTGCTCAGTCGTGCGAGCGCGCTCTCTCTGTTCGCGCTGCTGCTGAACGTGGCGATCGCTGTTTGCGGCGTGCGCTTGCCCTTCAGCGCCGCGGAAGCGTCCTTCAGCACCTTCACACCCGCTGCGCCATAGTGGCCCAGCAGCGACGCGACGGCCTCGGACGAGAGCACGCCCGGGAGGTTCTTCACGCGCAGACAGAGCAGGAGCGGCGCGCCATTGCTCTCGAGCAGCTCGGCCATTTTGGGTTGTGCTTGGATATTTTGACAGAACAAGTAAATAAACCACTTTTGAGACTGAAAACCACTAAACCACTGGAACCTTGTTGAAAACTGGTGATTCCCTTTAGCGCTTGAGGCGAGCAACTCGATGACTCCACCACCGGGGGCGGCGAATAGCGCCGTCAGAGGCATCGACGGAGCATCTTTACGGCTTCCTCCTCGAAGGCGCTGTGCTTGTTGCCCTTTTGTGTCGAAACGCATTGCAGCCATGCCATGGCAGCGTCTTGCGAAATTGACCCGACCGAGACGCCCAAGACCCTCCTCCAAGCATACCCACAACAATGCGCGACTGTGAGATCGCGCGCGGAAGGCAAGAGCTTCGCCGCGGTCGCCCGAATTGTCGGCGCTCCTACGAGCATGGTGTTCAACAACCTCCGCTCCGGAGACCCACCTACCGCTCACCACGGCGGACAGTTCGCGCTCTCAGACGACGACTGCGGACTCATCCGAGGCTGACGCGAACGCTGGGACGTGGCCGAGTCCGGCGCCATGACACTGGAGCGGATCGGAGCCATGATCACAGAAAGGCTGCACAAGATGGTGTGCGAGGGAACCATCCGCCGAGCGCTGCACCGTGCGCGCATTCGATCGGGTGTTGTGGTGCTCATGTTCGAGCCGCACGGGAGCGCCGAGGCCAAGGAGAAGCTGCTGGAGCTGGTCACCATAGCCATCGTGAGTCTGGATCTGTGCGTCTTCAGCTTCTCCAGCGACGAGGTACAATATGCGATCACAAAACGGCTACACTATGGTTCATCATGCGAATGCTCACTTGGAAATGCTTTGCCTGCATTGCTGGTAGTTGTTCAACGCCATCTGCACCTTGAAGGACAAGATCAGAGTGCGCATCCTCGCCGATGAAACCGAAGCCGCCAAAGAGGACTCGAAGATCCGAGACCTCGTACGCGAGGTACGCATGCTTTGGGCTGCTGTCGTAGTGCACTGAGTAACTGATGGCTCACGCTTACCGTCACAATTCATCACTGTAGGGCTTCACTGTGAAGATCTGTCCGAGCAAAAGCGCCTCGAAGGATCACCCCAACAGCGTACGTGACGCTTATGAGCTGTCTGTGCATGTTCATGATCAGAATACAACTGCTGATAATGTATCGCTGTGTGTCTGTTAGTTCTGTCTGATCGACAAGAACATCCGCATCGGCGGCTCGCTCGAGTGGACTCGGGAGGGGCTGGAGGAGAGCTTCGCGAGCCTCGACGTGCGATACAAGATCGTCGACGACGCGTTCAAGAAGCGCTGGAAGACTTGCCACCTTTTTCAGGAGGCTTGAGAGAGTTTCATCACTTGCAGCATGGACATAGGTGCCATTGCATATTGTCTGCTCGTACATTTTCATCAAAAATCACAAATCTCTTTATTCTCAGAGCAGCTATATCCTCCAACGCGTCAGCTCTAACGAGCCGAGCATTTATCATCTCATGATCTCTTTTCTCTCTCTCTACTGCAGTCCCTGACTGCTAATGCTTCTGTCTCTGTATCGAAATGTGCGAAGCGCATGCCAGTCTGTTTAGCCCTGGAGCATCTCCTTGAGACGCTGCAGGACTTCGTACTGCTCGTCAAGCGAGAGCTTCGACACGATGTTCACGACCATGGCGACCGACGGCATCGGGGAGCTGCGCACAAGAGAGTCACAAGCGCTCATTAGCACTACCGAGGCACGTAAGCAGCCAAGAAAACACACAATGGCGCACCGGATGAACGTGTTGTAGTACACGGACGTGAAGAGCGCCGTGATGAACTGGCAGTCCATGCGGTCCATGACGCCGCCGTGGCCCGGGATGACCGAGTCAAAGTCCTTGAGGTTGTACGTGCGCTTGATGGCCGACGCGTAGAAGCCGCCGAACGGCGCGATCACCGACGCGAACGTGGCAAACCAGATCGAGTGGATCTACACAACACGCATGGTCGACAGGGACCCAGTGAGCTACAGAAGACTTACACAGCTAGGCAGATAGCTTTCCAGTACGAACCTGGATCGGCAGGTACTCGATGTGGCTGCGGCCAATGTACTTGGCGATCGTCGCAGGGACAGTGTACACTTTCGGCAGGAAGACGCCGCGCGTGGCGCACGTGAGGCTGTCCGGGATGAGCTGCAGGCTCTCGAGCGGACAGATCATCCACTGGAACTTGGCGAGCCAGGCGCTGCAGAAGATCGCAAACGCGACCGTGCACACGAAGGCGCCGATGAAGCCCTCCCAGGTCTTGTTGGGTGACAGGCGCAGGAACGGCGTCTTGATGAACTTGCGGCCGAAGAGCTTGCCGCAGAAGAACGCGAAGCAGTCGTTGCACACGACGAGCGACACGGGGAACACGAACCAGAAGAGACCTGTGTAATAGGACAACGAGCCGTCGGATCGGTTAAGGCTCACGGTGACAATGACAGCCATTGTGTGAATGAACAATCATGGACGCACCGTTGAAGATGTTGTTGAGGATGTACTTCATCTGGAACACAATGAGTCCGAGCGTGACGATCGTCCACGTGTACTGGCCCATCTGGTACTTGTAGTAGCCTGTGAATTGATGGGGGCATGGACACATCACATTGCGCATGAGTTTAGTCACGTATTGACGTTAATCCATCGCGACCCATTGATCACCACCACGCACAGCGCAATACGAAGACGCACCTTTCTTGAGGCTGAGCACCGACATGACGAAGAGCACGGCGTACATGGTGAAGGAGATCCACGTGTGGTAGCGCAGGTAGTGCACGACGGCCGGCGGCACGAAGCGGATCTTGCGGTTCTCGATGAACGCGCCGAACGAGTCGCCGTAGTTGAAGAAGAGTGCGACCGAGAACCAGCCCCACTAGGCAATAGCAATACCGTATACAAGCGCTCGTTAGTCGCTGGCATACACACACAACGCGACACACAAAGATTCATGAGGCAGCGAGTGTCGCAAGCGACGATACCTGCACGGAGCGGAACCACGGGATGCTCTTCTCGGCGGCGGCACGGTAGCGCACGTTCACGAGCTCGCGGAAGAGCAGGATCTGCAAGATCACGACCATGAGCCACGCGTAGAGGTGGCCGCCGTAGAGGATGAGCGCGAAGGCGCCGATCATGGCGAAGCCCACGACCACGCGCGTCATGAACTTGGCGAAGGGCGTCGTGGCCGGAGCGGCATTCTTGTTCACATTGGACGACGGCGTGCGCGACACGCGGCGCTCAGAGCCCCCATTGCCGTGACTGCTGTTGCTGGAGTTCTGCGGGTCGGCGGCGTCCTTCTCGGGCGTCGAGCGGCGCTTCCGGGTCGTCGAAGTGGGCGTCGACATGGCTGCGGCGAGCGGGCGGCAGGCGAAGAAGAAGAAGAGAATGACGAGACGATGAGGATGACGCCGCCTTGGACCCCCTCCGCTTCGATTGCCTCTCCCTCCAGAATCCTAGTTGAGTCCTAGCCTAAGCTTGATATTCGGGCTTCTGGGCCTCGTTTGACGGATAAACTAGGACACGTGATGTCGCGTTGAAGCTTCGCTTGAAGATCGCTCTTTCGCTTTTGAAATCAGTGCGGGATCTGCGGCGAAGAGCTCACGCGGGACGAGAAGAGCTTCGAAGGCGACGAAGCAAGAGAGCAGGAGAGGAGAGATGAAGGGGAAGAGAGCGACGCTGACCATGCGGCCTCTGCTGCTTGTGGTGGTGGCAGTGGCGGCGCTGACGGCTGTGCAGGCGCTGAGTCCGCACATCCAGCCGCCCAAGCACGACCCGGTCGCGGCGACGCAGGGACTGATCCGCCGCCGTCTCGGCGACGAGTACGTAGAGCAGGTGAGCTACCAAGCGCTTGTGTATGGTGTCGTCCGTGCCGTGTTTCTATTGCTATTCCTGTGTGTGGACACTGACAACGAGTATGCTGTGTGTGTGGACGTACTAGATCGCGCTGCGCGTGGTGGACGCGGCGCCCGACGGCATGGACGTGTTTGAGATCGGCGCGGCGGGGGACAAAGTGGAGATCGCGGGCAACTCGGCGACGGCGATGACGTATGGCCTGCAGTGGTACTTCAAGCAGGTGCTACACACGCAGACAGACTGGGACAACCACAAGCTGCTGCTACCCAAGAAGCTCCCGAAAGTGGACCAAAAGATCCGCCACCAGCGCACGTCCAAGTACTCGTACTACCAGAACGTGTGCACCGTGAGCTACTCGTCGTGGACGTGGGGGTGGGAGAAGTGGGAGAAACACATCGACTGGATGGCGCTCAACGGCATCAACATGCCGCTGGCGTTCACTGGTCAGGAGAAGGTCTGGCAGAACACGTTCCGCCAGTTCAACATCAGCGACGCGGGGCTCAACAAGTTCTTCGCCGGCTCGGGTTTCCTCGCGTGGGGGAGAATGGGGAACATCCGCGGGAGCTGGGTGAAGGGGCCGCTCCCACAGAAGTTCATCGACGATCAGTTTGAGCTGCAGCTCAAGACGCTGGATCGCATGAAGGAGTTTGGGATGATCCCAGCGCTGCCGGCGTTCGCAGGTCACATCCCCGAGGAGCTCAAGGTCCACTACCCTGACGCCAAGATCACGCGCTCGCCGAACTGGAACAACTTTCCTGAAGAGAACTGCTGCGTGTACCTGGTGGACCCGGTGGACCCTTTGTACCTGGAGATCGGCAAGAAGTTCATCGAGGAGCAGACGCGGCTGTACAACTACACGTCGTCGCTGTATCAGTGCGACACGTTCAACGAGATGGACCCGGACACGACGGACCCCGTGGCGCTCGCGAACTCGTCGCAGGCGGTCATCAACAGCATGGTCGCAGCGGACCCGAACGCGGTCTGGCTCATGCAGGGCTGGCTCTTCCAGAGCGACTACTGGACGAAAGATCTCACGAAGGCGTACTTGGAGGCCGTGCCGAACGACAAGATGATTATTTTGGACCTGTACAGCGAGGTGGATCCGATCTGGAACCGAGACGACAACTACTTTGGCAAGAGCTGGATCTACTGTGTGCTGCACAACTTTGGCGGCAGCACGGGCATGCGAGGCGACCTACCAACACTCGGCAGCGACCCGGTCGACTCGCTCGCGAAGAGCAACGGCACGATGATCGGCGTCGGGCTCACGATGGAAGGCATCTACCAGAACTACGTCGTGTACGACCTGACGCTTCAGATGGCGTGGGAGAAGGCTGTTGTGGAGATCCCCGATTGGATCAAGGCGTACGCGTACCAGCGCTACAACTCGAAGAATGAGCACGCCCAGAAAGCGTGGCACGTGCTCTCGACATCCGTGTACAACCAGACCAAAGCATACGGCGGCGTGACCAAGAGCATCGTGATGGTGATCCCGCACTGGAAGCTCGTGCGCGACGGGTTCATGCCGACGATCATCAAGTACGACCCTGAAGACGTCGCGAAGGCGTGGAAGTTCCTGCTGCTCGCGTCAGATGAGCTGCGGGAAGTCGACACGTATCGCCACGACCTCGTGGACGTCACGCGCCAGTACTTGAGCGACCACCTGCTGAAGCTGTACATGGAGATGAAGGTCGGGTACGAGAACAAAACGATGACGGCGGACAACCTGTCGGCGTGGAAGGACAAGTTCCTGTTCACGATCATGGACATGGATGACATTCTGTCCACGAACGAGGACTTTCTGCTGGGCACGTGGATCGCTGATGCACGCGCGCTCGGAGCTGGGGACCCTGCGCTTCAGGACTACTACGAGTACGAGGCGCGCAACCTCGTGACGCGCTGGGGCGACCACAACAACGACACGGTGCACGACTATGCCGGGAAGGAGTGGGGCGGGCTCTGTAAGGGGTACTACCTGAGCCGTTGGCGCATTTGGCTCACGGAAGTGTGCCGGTCGTACGCGGAAGGGCGACCAATGAACGGCAAGATCGTCTTCGAAGCGCGCGAGTCGTTCGAGCTCAAGTGGCAGCTCAGCCACGATTTGTACCCGACCAAGCCTCGTGGCGACCCTGTTGCGATCTCGAAGCGCCTCTACTACCAGTACATCGACGAGGACGCCGGTGTGTGGAACCCGCTGCTGAGCGGAGACGCAGGCGGTGACGAGTTGTAAGAAGAAGGAGGCAGTGCACTTGAGTCCAGTCGCATATGAGTGGAGGACATGATGGACGAAATGTAGCCATGTCGATTGTAAAGATCTCACCTCGTTTTGGCGATGTGCTGTCAACTTGATGTGGACCACCCTATCTCAGACACTCGAGTCGTTTTCTGCCTTGGTGGATGGGGTGACGACAAAGAAACTCGCCGAAAAAGAAGCGCATCGAGCCGCCAGACGTGGCCCGCAGATTCGATCGCAAGCACCCCGCAGGAGCATCGCCAGTACTAGCAGCTGAGGAGGAAGAAGATGGAGAAGCCGGTGGACAAGGAGACCGCCAAGGAGCAGTTCCGCTCGTCGCGCCTGAGCTGGAGCAACCAGGCCGAGCACGTACGAGAGAGAGCTGCTCACGAACGTGCGAATGGTCCGCTGGAAGTGCGCATGTTAATGCTAATACTCTGCGTCTTTGCTCGCTCTGTGTCTCTCTCGATAGAAACTGCGCCAGGAGCTGAACGACATCGCGATCGCCAAGTGCAAGGACGTGACGGAGAAGTTCGCGCTGTGCGCGAAGGAGCAGAGTCTGCTCGTGGTGTTCAAGTGCCGCGGCCACAACAAGGCCATGAACGACTGCCTGCACCAGTTCACGGGCGACGAGCAGTTCCAGGCGTACCGCGAGAAGCGCACCAAGGAGGTGCTCGAGACGCTGTAGAGCAAGACCCGCGCCTCGTGCCTCACACACCATATACACAAGCGACCCACTCGCCCGAGAGCGACTGGTAAGATACAAATACACTTACTGTACACGTCTGTCTGCATGCCTAAAGATGATGGTTCATGCGTATTGGAGAAGCCACAGGTCCGTCGACGAGGCTGCTACGTGCAAAAGTGTGAACGCGACACAACCAGCCTGGCTGGCTCCAAGTGCTTTGCTCAGCACTTGGTGATCAAAGCCGGGAACATTTCAGGACAGCGATGCGCCGGGTTGATCGGCGGCCACTCCTCGCGCACTTCAAAGTCGAGCTGCATGTCGTTGAATGGCACGGTGCCGTCCGTGCCGATCTCCCAGAGCGCCATGTCGAAGCTGTGCATGTCGGTCGCGCGGCTGTGGCGGCAGTTGTGCGGCTCCACGAGGATCTCAGACGCTGTGGGTAGTAAATAGACGAGATCAATGGCGTTAGGCTCGTGGTGATAATGGTGTTAATGATGACACAGAGCCACACATTACCATTCCACCACCAGGTGCCAGCGAAGGACGTGAGCTCGTTGAAGACCAGCTGGTTGTTGCGCAGCGTGAGCTCCGGGTTGCTGGCGCTGTTGCGGCCCATAAAGTTCCCACCATGGAGATGCCAAAGTCCTGCACCAAACACACATAGCAGCACCAGTAGTCATGAGTTAGTCATTGTCCTGTATCAGCTGCCACTGACCAACGCATTCATCTCACTCAACGTCAAGTAGCCAGAGCTCAAGCGAGTACTCGCGCAGCCGATTGAACTCCAGAACCTACTGTCAGCAAGCGCGCGTCGAGCAGTTGGGCATACTTATTTGGCCCGAGAGGTGCTCCTCATTCGCGACGCGGGATGGCGCTGCTGAGCTCTGGATAGGAGCAGCTACGGTGATCTGCGGTTGCTCCAGACTAGCAGCCTCTGCATGGACCTGTAGCTATCTATCTATCGGTCATGCAGAGCAGGCTGTCCACTCATCTCACTTCAACTTTGATTGGCATCTTGCAATTTGTATGGGAGGAGCCGTTGGGCTCGCGCCTCGGAACAATCAGTTGTGGGAGGGAAGAGCGCTGCTTGGAATCTTCGGCCGGCAGCTGCAGAAGAAGGCGCTCGGAAAGGGAGGAAGCACCTTCGTTCTCATGCCGACCCCCAGTCACACGCCATTCCGCACAGCACAGCAAAGCAGCAGACATGAAGAGCTCACGAGTGGCGGCGGTCGGCAAGCGCAGTAGCAGCAGCGCTGCGATGGCACTGGATGCGACGCTGATCTCCATCAAGATCGTCGACACACAGCCGGAGGAAAAGCTACAAACAGCAGACGAACGAGAAGGCAAGGCAGCACCAGTAAAGCGTGTGTGGTACGCTCACCAAGGTGCACAAGCGCCACGGCCAGAGCCCCAGCGCCGTCATCAAGGCCGGCAGTATGAGCAGCAGACGCCGCTGTCCACGCTCCTTCGGTCGCTCATTGCGCTCGTGCCAAACACGATCTTTGCGTGTGTGAGCGGGGCGCTCGGTCTCGTAGGCGCCGTGACTGTCGCTTTGCTCGCGCTGTTGGTGCTCGTGGCCACGTGCGTTGTTCAGTTCTTCCACGAGATGGCGCTGATGCTCGTGGAAACGGACCACGCGCTGCTGCGATTCTCAACTGAGGGCGGAGCTCCACCACCAGCGAGGCAACAGACTGAGAAGACGTCATCGAGAAGCCCAGGCTGTGAGCTCGTCCAGGCGGCGCTGTCGCTGCTGAGCCTGAGCTGCGATCTGCTCGTGATCGGATTCTTCAAGGGCACCGTCGCGCTCTCGTACTGCTGCTCTCTCTACGTCGCTCTCGCGATCCCGATGCTCGCCTGGACTGCAGCTAACAACAGCACTGGATCCGCGTCAGAGCTCTTCGTCCACCAGTCGTTCGCTGAGGCGCCAATGACGTTTGTGCTGCTGCACGGCGGGATGTGGCTCTTTGCGCTCCTGTGGCTCGGCGTGACGGCCACGATGTCCCAGTCGTTCTCGCACAACCTGGGCTCTCGGCGGTGAGACTCGATCTGGCAGCTGAGCTATTAGTCGCAGTGTGTCGTGTTGGTAGTGGCGCGACTCCCAAGGCGACTAGAAACCAGCCCCAGGTCTCGCCACGCACATGGGTTCAGATCCAAGGTCCAAGTCTGAAGACACAGGCCAGCCATTCAAGCGCTTCGTAAAGCGAGCGCTGCATGGAGGAGACGAGCGCGCCGCACGAAGATAAAAAAAGATTGCGACAGTAATGGACGGAGCCATCTCCCGGTATCGGTATTCTGTGTCGACCGGGTGCCGCTGTCTGTCGCCCTCGGAGGTCCAGTGATAAAAACAATACCACGAAGGACGCGGGCAGCTTCTTGAAGCACTCCGACGAGGCGTCGACTGAATTGATTCCCTCGTAGGATCCGAATGGCTCCTGTTGACGCTTGTCTGGCGGCGCTGAAGGGCTCTGCTGACCTGAGCGTTGTTAGGGACGAAGCGATCTTGGGCATCACCAGATGTGTTGAAGTGGCACCTTTCGGGATCAGAGGCCAATGCCACCGCCGATGACGCAGGCGTCAACACCCGTCCGGTCGAGTCCCGCGTTGCAGAGCGGAGCCTCTTCAGCAACCGACGGCGAGCCTTTTGCTAACAAGGCCATGGAGCTCGCCAGCTGCGCGGGCAAAGCCACAAGCTTCCACCCTCGAAGAGGGCGAGAGATGCATCTTTGAGCCATCTCCACCGCGTGGACTGCAAGCCCCTCTAATTTGCCGTTTATGCTCGGCCAAACACGTCGTTTCCGCCAAAATGGTCGTATTCCGTTTTTCCTGAAATGACAAAAAACCGAAACGTTGCTGTTCGGACACATTCGGACGTGGCACGCTGAAATATTGAGCCTTACAGAATAGCTGCCTGTCCATTCCGCACGCTGATTATTATAAGAAGGTTTGCTTCATTTAAGATTTGAGACCTATTTGCGTATGCGTGTATTCTACTTGAAGATAGAAACGAATAACCATTCACGGTACATTGGCCTCACCTCCGCGCTGACGCCATTTTCGTCAACGCGCGGGCAACATCTTGAGCAGAAGGGACCCGCCCACTCGACAAGCAATCTCCTCTCGCCGCGCACGCGTCCCTCACCTCCTATCGATACCTCACACGCCCGCTGCTTGCGCGAGAGACGTCCCTGTGTCCGTTCGCGTCGTCCCGAACCAACCTCATTCCCGCTTCAGCCTCCGTCGCCACAGCACTCGCTCGACTCGCGCAGCAGCATGGAGCACGTCTACGCCGGCAAGCAGCTCTTCATCACCGGCGCCACGGGCTTCCTCGCCAAGGTGCGCAATGCTCGCCTGTGTGTGCACGGATCTATGTGTATGTGTGGATTGCGTTGTACTGACTGTGAGCATTGTTTGTTTGAACGAGCAGGCGGTGGTCGAGAAGCTCCTGCGCAGCGCGCCGTACGTCGAGCAGATCTATGTGCTCATCCGCCCGCGCAAGGGCGTGGAGCCTGCCGCGCGCCTCAAGAAAGACATCATCGACAGGTGCGCATCGATCTATTGCTGTTGCTCTTGTACTCTGTGTGTACTAACGGTGACTCGTTGTATGCTCTTGCCAAACACTAGTCAAATCTTCGACCGCCTGCGCAGTGAACGACCGCACGACTTCCTCGAGTACGTTACGTCCAAGCTGCACGCCGTGGCCGGTGACGTGACGCTGCCGGGCTTCGGACTGAGCGACGAGGACGCACTCCTCATCCAGGAGAACGCGCAGATTATCATCCACTCGGCCGCGACCGTGCAGTTCAACGAGCCGCTCGAGGTGGCCGTGGAGATGAACTGCCTCGGCGCCATGAACGCGCTGCGCTTCGCCAAGAGCTGCAAGCGCGTGCTCTGCTACGTGCACGTGTCCACAGCCTATGTCAACAGCAACCAGCGCAACGTGCAGCTCAACGAGCAGCTCTACCCGCTGGACTTTGACGTCGAGGAGGCCATCAGCGCGGTCTCCAAGGCCACGCCGGCCGAGCTCGAGCGCCTCACGGTCAACCTCATGGGCACATATCCGAACACGTACGCGCTCACCAAGTCTATGGCCGAGCACCTGATCGTCAAGCACGCAGGGGACTCGCTGCCGCTCGTGCTCTACCGCCCGACGATCATCGGCGCGGCCTGGAAGGAGCCTGTGCCCGGCTGGATCGACCAGATCGCTGGTGTGGGCGCCATCATCGTTGTGGCCTCGCTGGGCGTGCTCACGATCCTGCCGGGCAACCCGCGCAACGTGGCCGACGTCGTGCCGGTGGACATGGCCGTCAATAACCTGCTGCTCGCATCCTGCGTCAAGATCATGAGCGCGCCATCACCAGCGCCGCTCATCGTGCACTGCGGCACGTCGGACCCGCGACAGAACCCGCTGCGCTGGCGCGTGCCCTGGGGTGTGGCGCTCGACTATTTCCTCAAGAACCCATCAGCGCGCGCTCTGTTCCCGGCCAAGTTCAGCATGATCCCGTCGCACCAGCTCTTCCAGACGCAGTGGTTCCTCTCGTACACGCTGCCGTCGTCCGTGTACTCGACTGTGGCGAATAAGCTAGGTGACCCGTACCACATGAAGCAGGCGGCGCGGCTCTGGACGCTCACGTGGCGCGCGCGTTCCTTTGTGGAGCTCTTCAAGCCCTTCACGGAGAACGAGTGGATCTTTCTAACAGATTCAATGGACGAGCTCGAGAAGCTCCAGACGCCCGACTGGTGGGTGAACGCCGGTGAGGTCGTGTGGGAGCGCTACTTCTTCAACTTTTGCGTGGGAATCAAGAAGTACGTGCTCAAGGAGCCCGTCATCGGCGTGGACAGCCAAGCGGTCGAGCACACGGACCTGGCGCTCAGCACGGGCCGCATCCTCGAGTGGGACCCGGACCACCACGCGATCTCCTTCCCAGGTCTGCTCTCGGATGTCTCGTGGGCCTACACGTCCAGTCGCAAGCCCGGGTACACCAAGTCGGGACTGCTGGGCCGCGTCATGGGTCTCACGGGCTGGCGCGAGGGCATGAACCACGAGGCGAGCCACGTGCCGCGGCGCCACGTCGAGTCAGTGGGCGGCGTGCGCAACAGCGTGCTCGAGTCCGAGTCGGTTCGAGCGGCGATTTTGGCCAAGGCGGAGGCCAAGGGCCTCGCCGAGGATGACGTCGAGGAGGAAGCGCTCCAGATCCTCGAAAAGATGGTCACGCGCATCGACTACCGGTCTGTGCGCAAGTTCGGTTGGCTGCTGCGCAAGGTGCTGCGCAGCATGTACGACAAGATCCACGTGGACGAGAGCGGCCTGACGCAGATCCGCGACATCCTGAGCGACCCGAGCAAGGGCAGCGTCGTGCTCGTACCCACGCACCGGTCGTACATCGACTTCCTGCTCATGAGCTACCTCTTCTTCGCGTACAACATCCCAGTCCCGTACATCGCTGCCGGTGAAGACTTCCTCAACATGGGCTTCGCGACCAAGATCCTGCGCGAATCGGGTGCGTATTTCATCAGGAGATCCTTTGCCGACGACCCGCTCTACAGCGCCATCTTCCGCGAGTACACGCAGTACCTCGTGTCCATGGGCCACACGGTCGAGTTCTTCATCGAGGGCTCGCGCAGCCGCAGCGGCAAGCAGCTCCACCCAAAATTCGGCATCCTCAACACCGTCACCGACTGTTTCTTGAGTGGCCGCGTGGAAAATGTGCGTACTTCCTTGCTTGTTTGCCTTGCGCAAGTGTTTGTCTGTGCTTGTTTGCTCACATGTTGTTTGTTTGTTTGTTGCTCGTGCAGGTTCAAATTGTGCCCGTGACGATCGATTACGAGAAGCCGCTTGAGGTGCTTCTTCACCAGAACGAGCTGCTTGGAGAGGGCAAGATCAAGGAGGTACGTCTCACGCTCAGAGCCATTGTATGAGTGTCGAAGCACCCTGACTGACTCCCTTCTATCTCTCTGGCTTGCATGAACACAGTCTGCTGGTGCGCTGCTCAAGTCTGCCAAGGTCCTGCGCAAGAAGTTCGGCTCCATCGCAGTTCAGTTCGGCCAGCCGATCGACATGCGCGAGTTCGTGGCGAAGCGCCTTCAGGCTGACGGCGCCCCGGATGACTCGATTGTGTCGACTCCCGCGCTCGTGGAGGACCTCGCGTACGAGATCACGGACTCGATGATCACGAGCGCGACGTGCACGACATCGAACCTGGTGGCAGCTATTTTGCTCATGTACCGCCACGGCATGTCACGCAAGGACCTCGTGCGTCAGAGCGACTGGTTGCGCGAAGAGATCCTCAAGCGTGGTGGTCGTGTCATGGGCACGGAGGGTCGCTTGCCTTCCGACTGCGTCAAGCGCGCGCTGGACCTCATGCAGGAGCTCGTGCTCACGCGCCGCAAGGACTTTGTCGAGCCGGCCATCGCAAGCGTGAGTGTTGTGTTGTTTCTGACTGGTGAATACCTGCGTGTTTGCTTTGTTGCGCTTGCTAACCGACGGGACTCTTCTTGGTTTGCTTTCTTGCTTGTCAATCAACAGCGCGAGCAGTACCCCAACATGATTGGGCTCGGGTACTACCGCAACAAGATCCTGCACTGGTTCAACTGCGAGGGCGTGCTCGCGTGCGCCTACCACGCGCTGGACGCGTTCACGGCCAAGCCGCCCCTCGAAGGCGTCGACCCGGAGGCGCCTCGTGGCTCCAGCAGTAGTGGCGTGGACCTGGGCGAGATGATGGGCGGAGCGCTCTTCCTGCACGACATGCTGCGTGCCGAGTTCGTGCGCAAGGACAGCAGCAAGGACCGCTTGCAACTGGAGCAATCCTTCCAGCAGCTGCTCGATCGGCAGGTGATGGAAGTGCGCTCGAACGCCAAGGTGGCGGTCAACGGCGGCTGCCAGCCGCTCTTCTCGCTGCTGTGCAACCTCATCTGGCCCTTCATCGACAGCTACTGGGTCGCCATCTCGTCGCTCTTTGCGCTGCGCTCTGGCGTGGCGATCGCCCCCGAGGACCTGCTCAAGCGCATCCAGTGGCTCGCAGAGACGGTACGTGATTGCGCTTGCTCGCAGGTGGGAACAGGAAGACCGGAGCTGTTTTCTGATTTGCTTGTTTTGTTTGTCGTGCTATGCGCAGATGTACCACGAGCGCATCATCGGCTTTTACGAGTCGTGCTCGCTCGAGACGCTGCAGAACGCGGTCACCACTTTGGAGAACTGGCGCGTGCTCGAGCGCTTCTCCGAGAAGAACGCGCAGCAGCCCAGCAAGTCTGGGCCAGTGCTCATCCGCCTGCTGCCGCAGTACGAGCAGGAGAACGAACTCGAGCTCCTCGCGCTGCGCGTGGCCAAGTTCCGCAAGCTACCGCACGGCGCCAAGCACGACAGCGTGCACAGCTTCGGCCGCGAGAGCCAACTCATCGCGCAGCTCCCGACGCTGTCCAAGATGTAATTAGAGAGAAGACGTGCATTTACTCACACACACACATTGCGCATGTAGCCACGCAACAAACTTGCGCACAACAAGCCAGCCATGATCCATAGCTCAACAAGTCAATTTTCCAACCATAATGCAAACAACAGCAACTCGTGTGTGCAGGTGAGTCAAACGTAAATGTGCGTCCTCACCATCCACTACCGCAGTTAGTGGACAGCTAAGGACACGTTCTGAAATTCAATTACAAGTTGCCGAGGATGCGCTCCGAGACGTTGCCGATGTTGTGGTGCGCGTCCGTCCACTCGCAGTGGAAGCGGCCCTCGCGGTCCGTGCGCTCGAAGGTGTGGCCGCCGAAGAAGTCGCGCTGCGCCTGCGTGAGGTTCGCCGGGAGCTTCTCGCGGCGGAACGTGTCAAAGTAGTTGAGCGAGGCCGAGAAGCTCGGCGTCGGGATGCCGCTGGCCACCGCGAGCGAGATCACGCGGCGCCACGAGTACTGGCGCGCGTTGAGCTCCTGGGCGAAGTCCGGGTCCACGAGCAGACTGATGAGGTCCGCGTCCTTCGAGTACGCAGCCTTGATGCGGTCCAGGAACGCGGCGCGGATAATGCAACCGCCCTTCCAGATGCGCGCGCACTCACCGAGGTCCACGTTCCAACCCATCTGCACGCCGGCCTCACGGATCAGGTTCAGGCCCTGCGCGTACGAGCAGATCTTGGACGCGTACAGCGCCTGGCGCACGTCGTCGATGAGCTGCTGCTTGTCGACCGCAGGGATCTCCGACGGGCCGTTGAGCACCTTGGAGGCAAACACGCGCTCCGACTTGCGCGCCGACAGGTAGCGGGCGTCGAGCGACGCCGTGATGGTCGGCGCGGCGATCGAGCGCTCGGCGGCCTCCTGCACGGTCCAGCGGCCAGTGCCCTTCATGCCCGTCTGGTCGAGGATCTTGTCGAGCAAGTAGCCGTCGGCCTCGAGGTCGTCCTTCTTGGCGAAGATCGCGGCCGTGATCTCAATGAGGAACGACTCGAGGTCGCCCTTGTTCCACTCGTCAAAGACCTGGGCGAGCTCGGCGTTGGTGAGCCCACCGGCGATCTTGAGGATGTCGTACGCCTCAGCGATGAGCTGCATGTCACCGTACTCGATGCCGTTGTGCACCATCTTGACGTAGTTGCCCGAGCCGATGGGGCCCAAGTACGTCGTGCACGCGCCGTCGTCCACCTGGGCGGCGCACTTGACGAGGATCGGCTCGAGCGCGTCGAAAGCCTCCTTCGGGCCACCCGGCATGAGCGAAGGGCCCGTGCGCGCACCTTCCTCACCACCGGAGATGCCCATGCCGATGAACTGGATGCCCTTTGGCTTGAGCTCCTCGGCGCGACGCACCGAGTTGGGGAACCACTCGTTGCCGCCGTCGACGATGATGTCACCCGACTCCATGTGCTCCGCGAGCGCGGCGATGGTCAGGTCGACCGGCTTGCCGGCGACCACGAGGATGATGACCTTGCGAGGCGTGGAGAGCGAGCGCACGAAGTCGCCGACGTCCTTGTGGCCCACGAGCGGCAGGTTGCCCTCGTTCTTGGCGCGCTCGACGGTCGCGTCCACCTTGTCGGGCGAGCGGTTGCACACCGAGACGCGGAAGCCGTGCGAGGCCATGTTGAGCGCGAAGTTCTGGCCCATGACCGCGAGGCCGTAGAGGCCGACGTCCGAGAGCTGCTGCGCCATCTTGAAGCTGGAGGAGGGAGGGGAGAAGGGAGGGGGGAACTGGGGGCTGGAGCTCAAATTCCGGAATGAGCGGTTCGAGCCGAGCTTGTAGAGCTTGTGAAGGGGGGACGCCGCGCGGCTGAGAAACGTCATCGCGCCGGCCAAAATGCGATCCCTCTCAAAGACGATGAGCGACTTTGAGAGGCGTTGAAAGACTCGGGCCGAGTGCGAGCGACGATGACGAGAACAAGAGCACTTGACTAAGCAAAGCAGCCCCTGCGGGGACATGAAGGACAGCGGTGGATCGACATGTGGGGGATATGTGAGGGAAGGCTTGTGCGCTTGGACAGAGGTGCGTAGAGGACGAAGGCTTACGGCGGCAGGACGTACGAGTATGAGTTTGCGGTGGGTGGGAGGGCTGGCTGGAGGTGTCGAGACGCTCGAAGGCAGGAAGGATCGGATCGAGTCGCGCGCTTGGGCTGCTTGGAGGTCTGGAGATGGCTGGTTTTGTTTTTGTATGCGTTTCAGTATGGGCCGCGCGATTCCAAAGTGAAAAGCGAGCGAGGGTTTGGAGCTGTTTACGTCATTGCGTCGGGCATTCAGCCAATTGGAAACGTCACGAGCTCACTTGAGGTTTGTAGGGAAGCGTCGCGTCGTCGGCGTGCGTTTTCACCCAAGCAGCATTGAAAGCAGTGACACAACAGGGTCGCTATTGTGTGTGAGCTGATTTCGCCTCCGAAAAACGGCTTTTGCCAGCAGCAAAAAGGTGACAAAACAGGAGCTGGTGGGGCGAAAACAGCTCCATGCTCGGAAGGGCAAACGCAAAGCGCACGCCCCATTCCACGCGCGCAAACAGCGAGCGCTTTGCTTGCGTGCACCGCTGCGGGAGGAGGATGAGGTCAGCACCAGTGCTTGCGTGGGGCTGCTGCTGGTGGGTAACGCGCGCATACCACACGACGACAACTGCAAGACAGATGAGAGTTCGGTTCAGTTTCGTGCTGATTCATTTGCATTGTCGCGTCCATCGGCGTCATGGACACCTTCGTACATTGGATCGACTTGCCACGGTGTACTGATAGTCATTGGAAAAGTGGTGGTGGGAGCGCTCAGACATCCAAGGAAAAAATTGGCCTCAAGCAGCTGTACTCAGCCGGCGAGCCGAGAGCTATCAGCAAAACACTGCGAATGTTTAAGGGAAAAGTTCATCATCACCGCGCTTTTCACCACCCTGAACCGCTACTCACTCGAATTTGCAACACACACACACACACACATACACTGTGTTGAGAAACACAGGCGAGAGCGTCAGTGCGAAACAAGCTCACCACTCGATGCAGCGCCAGGGGAAAGGCGCCGATCGAGTCGCACAGCTCGCCCGCACTCGCACGTCTCGGCGTCAGGAGCCGTGATCGCAACTTCCTTCTCTCTCTGGGTGTCGTGGAGAACACAACATGAGTAATCCCCGTCGGGTTAGCTCGAAGCGGCTGCAGCACGACGTCTGCATGGCGCCGCTGAGCCAATTGCATAACTTTTAGTATGACGATCAGTCCTCGAGAGTCCGCTATGACGCTCCGACCAGCGCACGCGTTCGCACACGCGCACCGGCCATCTCCGCAGCTTCTTCGCGAGGGGATCTACGCTTCGACGCTGGCACTTTCTGCCCTGGTGTCCGGGGAATTTCCCCAAGCCATCCCCGAAGGGATCCGCTTGACTCTGCAATTCTAAATCGTGTTCTGAGCAATTGAGAGCGGCTCACGCAGGCAGGCGCGCGCTTGCCATCCGCGCTTGCTTGCTGCTGGTGGCCCCAACCGCCGCGCTGCCGTCCAGTCGTTTGGGAGATCCGTTTTGTCTCGAAACCACCGAGCTGTGCTGGATAAAGAGGGTTGGACCAAGCGCATCGCTGAGCCTCGTTTGGCTTGGGCTTTGAAGCCATCGCAGCGCGCTTGCGGGTTCTTTCCAGCCTTTGGAGTTATAAACGGGGTAGCATAGATCCACTGCTGGCTCAATCTGTGGATAGCTGCTCTGCCCCTCAAATCAGGCTACTTCTGGAAGATTCGAAACCCATGGGCCGCTTGAGCTGCTCAACCCGACCTGCCCTTGTCTGAAACTCCTGCTCGGTTGACTGGAGCAGACGCCGAGCAGTTCCAGCTGTGCGAAAAGCTGCCGCCGGAGCTGCTCAGATCGCTTTCTTCCAGCTCCACGGGCACTCGCGATTCGACAGCCGCAGCAGCCCAAGAGCAGCTCCAGCGCCGTCTCCAGCAGCTCCAGCGCCGTCTCCAGCAGCTCCAGCGCCGTCTCCAGCAGCTCCAGCGCCGTCTCCAGCAGCTCCAGCGCCGTCTCCAGCAGCTCCAGCGCCGTCTCCAGCAGCGCGTCCAGCAACCGCGTCGACATGCAGCAGCGACCAAGTGATTCGTATTGCGTGTGTGTGCTTGTATTTTGCATGGGAAGCGCGGTGATGATGAACTTTTCCCTTAAACATTCGCAGTGTTTTGCTGATAGCTCTCGGCTCGCCGGCTGAGTACAGCTGCTTGAGGCCAATTTTTTCCTTGGATGTCTGAGCGCTCCCGTATTTCCATCACCTTCACATCCGTAGCGGCAGTGCGCGTGCGTGTGTGTTCGTAGACGTGGTTGACAATTGAATGAGGGCACTGTGATTATACTCTGACATGCGCGTCGTTTGAAAGCCTTGCGCTTCATGATACGACAACCTAGTTAATCCATTTTTGTATGAGTACCCCACAAACATCACCACCTCATGTGTGCATCGTGTAGCAGTCACAACCCATAGCAATCCATCAATAATACCGTCCTCCTCTTGGCAATCCACATCCGTCTTCTCCGTCGTGTTCACTTGGTTCTCTCGGCATCCCTTGCGCTCGCACGGTTCGCATGCTGTCACAAAGCGTACAACTCGCTGCCGTGACATCATGAGCTCCAAGGGCGTGCCACGGTGCTCGCTGCAGACGGCGTCGTCGATCCGGGGCGACCTGCGGCTGCCGTCGACATGGACCACCAGCAGCTCACAAGACACGAAGGCGGCGAGCTTCGCAGCACTGCCGCCATCACCAGCGCCCCACAATAGCACCCCACAGAGGATCCGAAAGCCAAGGGCGTCGTGGTGGTGCTGCCTCCGAACGCCAGTGCTCCGGTGGGGGTGCGACCACCCGCAGCTCTGCTTTTTGCTGCTGTACGTGGGCTGCACGTGTGCCAGCGGCCTGTACGCGTCCACGCTGCTAGCCAACTGCGTTATGCGAGCCATGCGCGTGCCCGACGCGATCGGAAATGCCCAGCAGGCGTATGGGAGCACGAGCCTGCAGCTGCGCAATGCGTCTGGGTGTGTGGTCGAGACGTCTGTGAGCCACATGCTGGAGATGAAAGTGGCGTTCGAGACCACACGCAGGCGTGTTAATGAGGTTGTCCAGGTGAACGCGAGAGCGCTGGACAAGATAGAGGACGACATTGAAGCATGTACGTACGCTGTACAGCCATCTACCTATTGAGGCGAAGTGTCCGGCAATGCTGGCTCACGTGGTTGCAATTGAATAGGCTCCGACCATTTCCTCACGGTACTGAATGCGACAGCCTCGGCCCAGACGAGCGCCTCAGACGGCACTAGCAGCTCCTCGTCAGCTCCCACGTTGGAGTGTTTCTCCGATGCGTTCTGGAGCGACAGCGGCAGCTCGACAGACCAGAGTGATGGTTCGCGCGCGGTTTTCGACCGAGTGCGGCTCGTGCTGCTCTCCCAGGCGGCAGCGGGGGCTTCGAGTGCGCTGAGCCAGCAGATAGAGAGCCACAGCGGTGGTGTCGACATCAGTGGCGATGACCGACAGGCGGCTTCGGTGGAAATCGTGGACAAGATCTTCAACTCGACGTGGAAATTGTTGGACGCGAGTGCGCACAACGCACTGCAGACGCTGAGCGCATCGCAATCGCGAGGTGATGTCTCTGAAAACGGTGATGACGACCAAGACGACCTGAACGCAGATGCCAAGAGCCCATTGCTTGTCATGCCAGTCGCTCTTCCTGATCTGAAAGCCGTCGAATTGCTGGAGAACATGAAGCTCTCCCTCCAGAAAGCCCTCGAGGCCGTGTTCCCCACCGAGGCGAGCGTCGTGGAGAAGATCCTGAACTCGTCAGTTGTCGGATGGGAATCTCTCGGGCATCGCGTGCAGACGCTGGAAGATCAACAGACGAGTCTGCAGATCGAGTTGCAGCGTGTGGTGAACGCGACGTGGGGTCAACTGAACCGCTCGGCCATGACGACGCGGGCGATGCTCGTGCTCACGGAGCTCGAAGTGGTCGCCACTATGAAGGATCTCAACCAGCAGTGGGACGTCACGACCCAGAAGACGCGTGAAGCAAACACACGCTCGTGGCGAGCTGTTGAGCAACGGATTCGCCCATTCACAGCAGAATTCTCGCTGCACATGGCGCCTTTCAAGACGCGAGCTTTCTGTCGAGAGCTGACTATCGACGAATTCTCGAGTGACGACGCGTTTGCTCAGCGCCAGTACGGTCTCGTGCAGCGCCGCCAGGATCTACGGCTCGAACCAGAAGAGGACGGCGATGACGATAGCGACGTGCAGCAGAAGAGCCAGGAGTTTGGTGCTGGGTTGGCTGGTGTACGAGTTCGAGCACTGCTGACTGTGGGCTTTGAGATCTGGCGATCCGTGCGGCGCCTGCTACTCGCAGCGGACTGGAGCTTCGCGTGTCTCAAGATCCTCGAGGTCGTGATTGAACTCTGGACGGACTCGTACTCGACCATGGCGAGCGTCGACATTCGCGAGATCTCGTCCATTCAGAATGCGGTACGTTCATGCTGCTCACCCTGGCTTGCCGGTCGCATTGAGCTAACTAGCACGCTTGGTTCTCCCTTGGTAGAGCGATGCGTGGCAGATTCTCCGGTGCAAGCACGATTTCACGAGCGTCATCTACTTTCTCGTGACGCAGGCGGAGCTCCTGGTGCAAACCTTTATCGAGTACGTCGTGTGGCTCTGCGTGGGGGTTGGCGGCACTGGCGTCTTGGTGCTTTGGAAGTGGGAGTTCCTGCAAGTCTGTGGACAAGAACAGCAACAAGAGCCACCGCACGTAGAGAACGCGACGCTGGTGCAGTCGCTCCTCAGTGTCGTGCTCCCGATTCGAGGCTCGTCGTGGGATCCGATGCTAGAGATCGAGACGCAGTCCCACTTTGCTGCAAACTTCACCCAGAGCGAGTCGTGGCGCTTGGCGAACGCATCGCGTCGCGCGTGGACGAACCAGTCGATGACGTTCGAGAGATTGCAGATTCACCACCAGACGCTCGTGTCGTTGACTGAGATGTACGACCAGTGCGCTTCAGAGCAAAAACAGTCTGAGAGCCTTGAAGTCGGCGTCAGTACGACGGACTCATGCGCGAGTCTCGACCAATCTAGCGCATTTGACTCGATACCTCGAGCAGCAGCAGCAATGACGACCCAGGAGCCCAATGGCACAGTCTTCACTCAGGCTTTCGACCACTGCTTCCCAGGAAACTCGTCGCTGGTCTCCAACAAATTCCAAGTACACGAACTGCATCAGTCGCAGGCGTGTGCTGCCGAACGAGCGCTATACCTGACGGTCTCCTCATGGTGGCTGCTCGTGGTGGTTTGGTCTGCGAACCGGTTTCTCGCGAGACTGGTCGTCAAGACGTGCGCACTGTTCTGGTGGCGGTTCTTCAGCGCGAATCGCCTGGAGTTTATCGGCTTCTGCTACGAAGACGGCTCGATCCAGAAGCCCGAGGCGCTGGCGAGTGCTGTGCAAGAGCACCTTCGCCACCTGCGCTGGTCGATCGCATTGCGAGTGCTCGGGATGGCTGCGGTAGTGGCGTGCTGCGTGTTGATCTGGCACCTTGTGCTGCACCGGATGCTGTGAGATAGGAGCAGCAATGATGGTTAGCTTCATACCCGCACCACCTCTTGATCATTGAGCAAACGTGTTTTCTTGTCTTTATTCAGAACTTGCCATGCGCACATGCGCACGTGTGCTCTTGGTTCTTGCACTGGAATTCACACATTTTCATGTGGGGATGACGGAATCCCCACACTCGTCTTCTTTCTTCACACTCTCTCTTCCTTGTTTTTCTTTTACTGCAGAGCCATGACTTCTTCCAAGCGCGCGAGGTCAGGTTCGGTCTCCGCGACCTTCAGGAACGCCTCTTCCTTGACGCTGCGCAGGAAGTCATTCATCTCTTCAGCTGTCATATCCGCCTCATCGTCCGACTTGAGCTCAGCAGCGACTGGCTGCTGTTCAGCGGATTTCTTGAAACAGAGGCGGAAGCTGCGCACTTCCATCGCCTGGAGCTCCACTTCCGTGCCCTTCAGCGCAATCGAAGGCTTGCTGTCGTCCTTTTCTTTCGACTCGGTTGTCTTCCACTTCGTACTGTATGGCTTGCGCGCCTGGCTGCTGAGAGGCGCAATACCCGTCAGGATGAGCTCAGTAACTTCGCTGATCGCAGAGTTCTTCACGCCAAAGAACTTCGAAAAGTCCAACTTCACCGACTTCGAGAGGTCAGCGTGCTCGTCCACAGAGTACAGGTGGCTGAGACGAACCATGACGCAGTCCTTGCTGAGCTCCTGGAGCGTCGTCAAGCCGACGTTCTCAGGAAACGCGCTGACCGTCAGCCATGGCACCTTCCCTTCAACCTCGCTCTCCGATGGCACTGGCTTGCGAAATGCCACGAGTGGCGCGAAGAACTGCTTCTCCATCTTGCTGCGGATACTGCGGATACCCTGGGCAGCGACGTCGACGTTGATGAAAAAGTTTCCACGAACGATCAGACCTCGCGTCTTCTCCTTCTGCGTGGCCTTGTCAATGAACGTCTCGGTTTCGTTCAGGTGTTCTCCGACGCCCTTGCCGTCATCAGCGAGCAAGCGACGGTGCACCATCACCTCGATCTGACCATCTTCGAGACTCGCAGCACCCTGCGCGCGGTCCGTGACGATGTTGAGCTGGTACTTGTCGTCCTTGATGTACGCGCCAGTGGTGATCGGGAAGTAGTTCGCCGCGACAAACTCTTGGTCGTCGTGGAGCGTCAGGTTCCACGTGTCTCGGTGGTTGCGCACGCGCTGGAGGAACTCGAGTCCATTCGAGTCCGTGTACAGTGTCTTCGCAGACTTGATGTTGTTCTGCGTGTCGAAGCGGATGATCACTTCTTTGCCCTTCTTGTCGTCGATCGGGACCGATCCGACCGTCCACTCGACTTCAACGAACTCGTCGCCATCATTCACGCGGTACTCCAACGTGACCCAGCAGCCAATGTGGAACGCGACTCGAGTCGCACTTCCGGACTTTGGGCTCACCTGAAGGTCGACAAGACGCACTTCGTCTGCTTTTCCGGCAGGGTACGCGATCTTCGAGTCCGGTCGGAAAATGTACGCGCCCGAGCGCTGGTCGTTGTCGGCTTGGAACGCTTGGTAGTACAACACGCTAGAATTGAGCGGCAGCTCAACGTTGCTCACCTTGTTCGTGATCGAGATGATCGAGCCCGTGTCTTTGGCAATCTTGACGCGCACCAGGTCGTTCTCGAGCGTGACTGCTGCTTCGTTAGTGCTCGCCAACGCCGTAGAAGTCGGCTTGGCAACCGCACTCTCCGCCTGCTTCGAGACCAGGAAGCGAGCTTCACTCATCGAATCCAGCTCCGTGCTGAATACAAGGGAGTACTCGGCCGCCTTCTGGTTAGGGTGCACGGGGACGGCTGCGAACACATCGTGCTGGCGCACTTTCGCATTGCCGGAGATGACCTTGATGTCAAAGTTCTTGTGCTTGATCGGGATCGAGATCGTCTGCACGCTCTTCCGCGCCAGCGCATTGTGGACCAGCACTTCAAAGCTCTACAACATCAAGACAACCACAGGCGTTAGGCTACACTCTAGCTGCACCAGCAAGCTACTGATACAGAACTGCAAGCTTTGCTGTACCTCATTCGAAGTGGACACGTCGCAGATGCTGGTGTTCGCGAGCAGGCAGAACTCGTACTTCTCCTTCTCGCCGATCACGAAGAACACCTCGTTGAACTCCTTCTGAGCCTCGAGGATGCCATCGTTCAGGCGCAGCGAGTAGTCGTCCGCAACACTCTGCTTCTCAGTTCCCGAGAGACCGTCGTGGTGCTGCACGAGACCCACTGCGCGCTGCAGCTTGTCGAGCTGCGCCGAGTGGTGGCTCTGGTACAGCGCGTCGAGCTGACGCACCTGCTGGAGGAGCGTGTTGCCAACCCGCGCAAACCGCTTCAGAGCAGGACGACTCGTGAAGAAGCCCGACCAGTACTGGTGTTTGCCCGACGAGTACGGGAAGAAGTCGTCCGTCTTGACGCTCCATGTGAGATCCTCAGCCAGCTTCAAGTCCGTGTAGTACGACAGATTCGAATAGAGCACCGAGATCCGGTCGTCTTGGTTCACATAGTGCTACAAAACACACACGCGGCGAGTTTAGACAATCGTTCCCCACGAATATATGAACGCAGACAATGCACAGAGCTTTGCACTTACCAGCAGCTTGTCCATGTTCTTGTACCACATGCGTGCGTTGTCGTACTGGAAGTCGTCGCCCATGGGGATGAAAATGTGGTTGCCTTTCGAGCTCGCACCGCGGTCCTTCGCCATCGTCACGAAGTCGTCGACCACCCCGCAGACGTTGAAGTCGTGCAGCTCCGGGTCGTCCTGGATCTGGCAGTCGCGGTAACCGTAGTCGAATTCGCGCGGCGGACCGTAGTGGTCGATGATCTCGCCAGTGAATACCTGCGAGTTCTTGCCGCGTGACTTGCTCGGACGCCAGATGAACTCGAGGTCCTTGTTCGCCTTGCGCTTGTCGTAGTCCTGGTAGTCGATGCGAGCAAAGTAGAGCGCGTCAAAGCCCACGCCCGCCGAAAGCAGCGAGCCCTGCGTGGCCGAGTGACCAAACGGATCGATCTGCCAACCAATGCGAGGAGTGACGTTGAACTCCTCCTTGAGCAGGCGGTGGCCGTATGCAGTCTGGTCGACCATCGCAGTGTAGTGCGGCGTCGCTTCGTCGTGCATGCACCACCCGCCGTTCACGCTCAAGTCGAGACGGCCTTCCTTCACGAGCTTCTTCACAGTCCTCTTGGTCGACGCGCTCTGTTGGTGCCACCAGCGCTGGAAGAACGACTGCTCCACAAACATGAACTGGCGGTCCGGGTTCTCCAGGAGCTCTTTCACCACGGTGTCCAGGATGTACTGTACGCGCTCCATGTAGTACTGGTCAATGCCGACAAGCCAACCTCTGCATTTGTGTCGATCATTTCATGCAAGTATCACGTTAGACAAGAGCGGCGCATTGCTCGGATGCAGAACAAACAAACGTTGTGTACGTACGGGTCGTCGTGCGAGTGCGCGATGAGGTGCACGTTGAGCTTGTGCGGGTCGACCTTGCTCTTGGTGTTGTACTTGCCGTCGACCGGCAGCTTCCACTTGCTCGGGTCGCACCCGTCACTCTGCATGGGCTTCTGCGCGTAGCTCGACGGCAGCTTGACGCCGTGGCTGTCGGTCGCCGAGGCAGGAGGCTCGCGAGCGACAGCGACCGCCGCAATGGCAGCGGCCCACGCGAACACACGAGGGACGCGCATGCTTCTCCTTTACGTTGTCTGGTACTGTGAGCGGGCAGGCGCGAGTGCAGGAATGGGACGCCAGGTTCGTTCGGTCCGCTTCGGTCGTTCTGCTTTCCTGGTCGATGGATCGATCTTTCCCGATCAACTTCAACTCGGGGCGTTCCGATGGGGGCGAGAACAAAAGATCGCGATTCAGGCACGCGCCATCAGCAATTCAAAACCTGATTTCTTGGAATGAATTGCAGGCGATTCGAATGAATTGATGAGACAGTATGGCGCTCAAAAAAGAAGAGCGCCATGCAGAGCGGACAAGACACAAGCGCGCGTCATCACTCTGGAACAGAATCGCGATCTTGATGCTGCCGCAGCTGGGGACACAATCTGAGCGTGTGCTCGCGAAAGCCAATTGCTATTTGCATCGCGTATTGTTGTTTCGCAGAAGCGAGCCACACACAGACACACAGACACACAGACAGAGACACACACACACACACACACAGACACACACACACTGACAGCTCGCTCGATTTGGCCGTGTGTGAAATGATGCCATGTGCAAGGCATCACTTGACTATTTGTTTATTTGTATAAATTTCAGATGATCCCACGCGCCAGTTTGGATACCTCTCAAAGCCGGATGAAACCACACTCCATGAGCGAACTTCAGCGAGCAATTCGACGTTTGTGACACCTTCACACACGCTGCGACTCGATAAAGTGCGATAGCCAATGTGGCAGCATCCTCTTTCAAATAGTCGACCTCCAAAAGCTCGCGTTGCGTTGCGCGGAGAGAGCGCCTTTTGTTTGTTGTGCGATTGCGTTGAAGTTTATGCCACCAAGCAAGGGCGAGAGCATCGCGATGCGGCACAACCCAATGGAGCTGGATGGAGTGCTTTCCAGAGAGAGAGAGAGAGAGATCCGGGCGGCGTGTTCATAGCCGTCTGCGTGTGTGTTGGACTCGTTGTTTGCTGGCAGCATCGGATCGCAGCTGGGAGGCCTGCTGCCGCAAGAATCCTCCAACCCAGGCTCTGCCACCCTTCAAGATGCAGATCAGGGCCAGCAGCAACGCCGCCGCCGCCGCACTCCGTCCACGAGTCCTTTTGTATCGGAGCTCTCGTTGAGAGCGAGAAATCAAGCAGAAAGCAGTGGCTCCGTTTGTATCACGCTTGCAAGGCTCTCCAAACAGCTGTGCCTAGGGCTCGGGCTCTTCAGCTGTAGACTCCAAGCATACAAACGACAGGATGCTCACTGGAATCGCAACGGTCCTCCCCTTTCATGTTTCCGTTCTTGGACCAGCGCACTTCCCACCCGACTCTTTTTTTGTTTGCTGCTGTTTCCTTTCCCCGGCTGCTTTTTCGTCTGCTTCACACTATCGGATCGGCGCCCACACGACGACGCCACAACACACGACACTCGGCAAAGAGAAGAGCCGCTCCGACTCCACGCGCTCAACTCACAAAGCGCACAGTCCCTCCCTGCACTTGTGCGACTCGCCGGGCATTCGAAATTTGGACACCACCAGTTCCATATTCCCAGCTATCCAGCGTGTCTGCTTCACTCACTCTCGCTTCATCGCCCGCCCGCCCCAGACAGGTCGATACATTCATTACATTCCGAGCCAAGATGCCGCTTCTCCTGCGCCGCTCGGCGCCCAGCCCGTCGATCGACCAGCTCGCGTTCGCCGTCCCGGCCGCGCCGCTCTCGGCCTCCACCGCCAGCTCCACCGGCAGCAGCAGCAGCAAAGACAAAGACGGCAACCTGCGCGGCAGCACGGGCTCGGAGGCGGCGCACTTCGCCCAGCTCCAGCGCTGCTCCACGCACGCGCGCATGTCCATGGCACGCCGCCGCAGCGCCGCCAGCATGAACGACACGGAGCTGCTCTGCATGAGCGAGACCTGCGAGCTCGAGGAGTGCAACGACCCGCACCACATGCGCCCGCTGCAGCTGAGCGAGAGCTTCGAGGAAGAAGAGGAACAGCGCGAACCGTCCTTCCGCGCGTCGTCGAAGAAGGGGGCTTCCCAGGACGACCAGCAGGACGACGAAGACACGGCGACGAGCGAGTGGGGGTACGGCTCGGACGCCGGCCGCGCGTCCAGTGTGCCAAGCTGCGCCTGCTCCTGCCGTGACGACGACATGTGCGCGGCGTCGTCGACGGTCACGATCGAAGACAAGCAGCTCGCCGTGGTCGACATGGAGCTGCGGGACCTGCGAAAGACGTTCGCGAACAAACTCTACGCGCGCCTGAGCAACATGTCCAAGTCGTTTGGACGCAAGCGCGGTGGCTCGACCCCTCAGCTCACCGCGTCGTGAGCGCGCTGAAGTTGTGGATCGTCGTCAAGCGAGGAAGCCCCAGTCGTCATGTCTGTGTCCACCACCAGAAGGACGTGGCAGCATGGTCTGGTGATGTCACTCGAGCACCTCCTCAGCCCAGCCACCCCCACCGCGAAGAAACGTGGGTTGTCTTTCGCGTGAAGGCCCTAGGGAGTGAACGTTGGAATTCACGACCCCCAAGCCACCAGACGAGAGACAGCAGTCACTGCTTCGATGTACCAATAGTCAATAGAGGGAGCAGCGTGCGCCCGAGTCACGTGAACGAGCCGCAGAGCGAGCCTGCGGCGACCAGTATTTATCTCGCAAATGAAAACACCGTTCTTTTTTTCTTCTCTCCAGATATGTCATGCTCTGGGTGTGGTTTGGATGCAAATGCTGGCTACGACAGGGCCACGAGAGCTCTCGTCTGGAAATTCAATCTGCTGCGTTCCTCTGCCTGTCATTCTTGTCTGGAGATGCGAGTCCGCGTGTCTTCTTCCTGTCTGCTTCACATTACGATCTTGCGCAGATCCTGTGGCCTTCCCCTCTGTCGTCAGTAGCTCCCCTCCTCTCTCCTTGTTGTGTTTGTTGTTGAGAATAATCCTAGACGCCTCTGGACTTGCGCTTCTTGCCGCCGGACATGAACATGAGGTAGAACACGACCGCGAACATCACCACGACCGCGAAGATGTAGCCGAAGAAGCGAGGCGCCAGCATCTGCAATACAGAGGTCGAAACATCCCAAACCAATGCCATTAGTCAATCGCTGCTCAGTGAGAGGTAAGCGACAGCGCACATGGTGCCTGCTAACGACTGCTGAACGCACCCGGTCGGCAACGCCATCGACGTTGATGCCGTTCTTCTGCTGGCGCTTGAGCCGCTCGCTCGCCTTGGAGTAGCGCTCGCCAGCATAGATGGTCGGACCCAGGGAGACGTCGGTGAGTCGCCCGTCGATGTCGCGGCGTCCGCCCAGGTTGCGATTCCGCAGCTCCATCGTTGCGGCTGTCGTCTTGCGTTGTCGTTGGTTGTGTTGCTCGCGCTGTGTGTGCTGAGGTGGGAGCTGTGTGTGTTGAGTCCTAATATAGTTTGTGGGAGAGCGTTCGGTTGTGAAGCCTGCATTTGCTTGATTTTGTCGATTTCGTTTAAAATAGGGGTTTCGACCAGAAAGGGGTCGAACTGATACTGGTCGATACTGGTATGTGTGAGTGTCGGTGGTGCACTGGTATATCGGTTCCAATGGCGACCATTTGGAAGAGTCAGATTTGAGGCTCTCTAAACTGGTGGAAGTGGCATCTTCCGCAAATGGAAATACATCTTCTGGCTGCAGATCGCAACCACCCGTCCAACTCAAAAGCCTGTGTGTGTCGGGCGGGATGACTGAAGGACAGCCAAGCAGCAGTGAACTCGATGCAGCCCAGGCTTCTCCAGCTTCACCTCTTCTCCACGCGTTTGGCGCACGCTGTCTAACACAGGACCAGCTTTAGTTCAAGCGAATGGCCAGCGTGCTTGGCAACAGCGTGCGAATCAGCGCGAGAGGTCTGCTGGCACGCCAGACGCTCTTGCCAGCGAGCGTTCTCCTTTTGTTGCTGCTGCGGATGTTGACCCCAAACGCTACTGAAGCAAAGGTTGCGTT